>JASDQU010372619.1:67465-109913 GCA_032191745.1 Picea mariana
TTATATAGTTTTTATTTTTATTTCTTTTTGTTTTATTAATGTTTCACGTGTTTTTTTCATTTTTCGTTTTTATTTTTATTTGTTTTTTGTTTTATATTGTTTTTATTTTATTTTATTATATTATTGTTTTAAGTTTTGTTTTATTACGTTTTGTTTTTGTTTTTTATTTGTTTTGTTGTTTAATACTTTATTTTTATTCGTTTTTGTTTTTAATTTTTATATATGTTTTTAATTTTTTACTATTGTTTTATTTTTTAGTTTAATTATTATTAATTAGTTACAAGCCTAGGTTTTAATTAATTATTAATTAATTATAAACTAATTAGTAATTAATTTATTATTAACACCCCTAACCTAGTTTTACTAGTCTAACTACATTAATCTAATTAAATTAACTTTATTATGCTAATTAATATTGAAAAATGCCACTAACCATTTATTATTAACCTAATGTTTTTTATCCTAGCTTGTTTATTCATGTAGGGACAAAATTTGGTGGAGGGGTGAAGAGATGGAGGGTGAGGGAATGAAGGGTGTAACCGGGTGATGAATGATCGGGCAAAATGGATGGAGGGAGAAGTGAAATCAACCGATCCTAGCAAGCCAGATGTCTTCATCACGAGAGCAATGCCAAATAGATAGTTGAAGAATCAAATCACCTATGATTATAGGACCCCAACAGAGCTCAAGTATGAAAAAATGAAAATAAAGGCTGAACAATGAGTAATATCATAAAACCTAATGTTCTTAAGCTATATATCTCAACAATACCTTTCCAATGATATAAGGAGCGCACATAATGGGTTCCTGATTCAAAAGTTATGGCCAAAATAAGAAAGGCAATATTAAAGGACCCATGGGTGTATCAATGCTAGAGACAATATCACCTCCATTGTATCGAAAAAAGAAATAATATTTCCTCCAGTGTATTGGAAAAATAAATAAGAGTGATTTGTTGGAAAAATAAACAAGATTTCCTCCAGTGAAGGAAGACAATCGGAAATTTTCTAAGTGTATGTTTTAATGGTAAGAAACAATAAGAGCTTGAGTTCAAAAGTCCATAATGTTTTCAAATGATGTCCGATTGAGGTGATTCTTTTTGAAACAAAGAGAGAATAGGGAGAGGCTTATAGTGAGAGACCTTACGACTTCATTGAATCATTTGAGTAAATTCATGTTTAATGAAGGTCACGATTAACAAGGCTAGATGTATGATTTACACGATCATGAATAAATTCATGTTTAATGAGGCCCGTCAGTGGCATTGGAATCGTAATCCCGTAAATCATACATCTATCTTTTCTTGCAATTTTTTCATGAGGGGATGTCCACCGATGTATCGATGCTTGATGTTTGATCGAGCACCGATGCGTAAGAACTTTATATAATTTTTCCAAGTGTTGGTTTGGCCTATGTATTAGAACTCAAGAAATGATTGACACTGATGTATTGTGAATTATCACCACCGATACACTAGAATATGGAAAACAATATCTAAGTGTTGTTTCTTCTTTGTATTGGTGGGAAAAATAGAATGTTGCCGATACATACTGTATCGACGAGGGAAATATGATGCTCTCCGATATAGGATGTATTAGTAGGTAAAATATGATTCTTGCCGATACAATGAGTATCGATGAAGAAAGAGGGAACTCATCGATACACTGTGTATTAAAGGGCCACATTGATCTTAAGAAAATGATGAAAATGGTAAAGTTTGGAGAGAAAGATGAGATTCTTGGGATTTATCATTTGCACGTGATATTCTAAAAGGTTTTTCAATAGTAAAATTTTAATAGGGGGCCCAATTCATTCTCTCAAAGTAATGGTGAATAGAGAAAATTAGGGAGGGTGTTGTATGGACACAAAATTGGTGACACACTGGGCGAAGAAAAAATCTCTGCTAGTTTTACCTAACTTATGAGAAAAAATGCAGAGAGTCATATAATTACTTTTAAGATCGGAAATTACAGAATAAATGTGAAACAATTACTTGAAGGATTCCATTGTGGTAGGATAAGTAGTGATGCTTGCATGTTGGCTAGTAGATATTGTCTACTGTAATAAGAGGATGAATGATGGTGAGATTTATTTCCTTAAACTGCATTGAATATTCAGGTTGGTATCTCCATCATGGGGATCATATAGGTTTGGGATATAAAAAATATTTTTAGCAAGTGCGTATATATTATCCCTCAAGTGTTTCTCTACTTCCTGTGAGCATCCATAGCCTTGATGGAGTCACTACGACATCACATGACTTGCTCCACTTCCAGGGAGCATATGTAGCCCTGAAGGAGATATCTACATGTCCCATAATATGATGAATATTTATTTCCCATTCCTTCCTAGTTTATTTAGTGTATTCTTAGCATCCAGTGGATGTGGAAAACAATGTCCCTTTTTATCTTGATAGGGGATGATTGCTAGATTTTGAGATTTACTTTGTATATTTGCTACATCTGGATAAATAATGTTATCCATTTTTATTTTCATCCTTTAGACTTTGACACTTCATATTTTATGTGGGAAATGACTTAGTGTGTGGATGGTTCCCCATTATATAGGATCTACTCACCAACCAACATGCAAGAATGATAATTGACTAAACACTGTTAATTCATGGTTTGACTATTTCCACAATATTCAGAAATAATTATGATTCATGCTCAACAAAGACCCCTAGTTCAACTCATGATCTAGGAAAGGGATGTAAGATGATTCAAGAGTGTTTTTAGTGCTAAGGTGCTTCCTATATGAGACAAATGGAGGCGAGATATTTGTATTTCATAAACATGATTAGGACTCCCAAAATAAATTAATTCAGAGAATGAATTTCTTTCAGGGGAAAAGATGATAGGGAGTGAAAGAGAACAATAATATTTAGAATTAGAAGATAAACTGAGCCCAAAACCCGTTGCAATTGAAAAATCAAACCTTGGATATATAATGATTAAAGATATGCACTCAACAAGGAAGAGTATATTGAAAAAATGAGTCAAGAATGTCATTTTTTTCAAGCATCTTTAACAATTTTTATGCATCCCAACAAAACAAGAAGTTTTGCAGCCTCTTGAAAAGACTAATCCCTATGAAATCCTACAAGCATATCCTTTCGTTTACATGGGATTTGGTGCTAGAAATGGTTGAGAAATGCATCTCTCATCTGATTTTTTGAATACTGTTAGCTCGTCTTTTCAACCTTGTCCTCCAGGAAGTAAGGATTGGAAAGAGCTTCCTTTGTTACCCATCATATTTCTTTTATCTAGCCTATGATATATCAGGTTTCAAAATATGTGCTCATACTCTAAATCTCTCAAAATTTTGAGGCTCATTCTATAGTGTAACATGCTCACCTCACCATAGTTCCAAATCAAGTGTACAATACCAACTGGGAAATTGTACCTACATGGAAAAACCATTTGAGACGTAACATTGATTTTATCCCAAAATTATTAGAAAAGAATAAAAACAATCACGTGCAGAGAATGTAAAAGGTAGAATCCCAAAAACAAGTTTGCAAATAAAGTTCCCAGGTGACATGTCTCGTGATCATGTCAAATTTCTAAATCCATTTGTTTTTCTTGAGCCATGTCCTTCTCTTCAGGTGAGCAAAAAATTTAGTGAGAGAGGTCTGCACATAGGGGGAAAAAATATCATCAATAAAACTAGGGATGATTTTAGGGGCTAAATTTCGCTCATGCGCTAATTTTCCATGGTTTTTCCAAAACCGAGATTCGCTATTTTAAAAAATATTCGCCCAAATTGTATAGCATAAAATTATTTTACCTTAAAAATCGCCAAAATTTTATAAAAAACTATATAAAATACTTAGAAATTTGAATATTTTTACAAAATTATCACCAAACATTTATAGTTGGCACATGAAGGATTAGTAAGATTCGCCAAGGTTTCTACATTTTAAAATAAATTTCCATCCTTAAAATCATCCCTGAATAAAACTAGAAATCAATGATGTGAATTGATTTATAATCCAATTTCAAGTATAAATGTTTAACCAGTTAATAAATCCAACTAATACAATGTTGAATAAGATAATTTCCGCCTAGAAAACATGTTCCCAGATATCTCGCAACATAAACCAGAACTAAATTCTTTATCCAGGATAGAAATGGACACTAAACCACAAATATAATGCTTTGAATAAGTGAGTATCCATACCTATTGGTATGCATGAAATCAAATCCTGAATCTTTCTAGTTCTTGTTGCCAAGATCTCAATAGAAAGGTGGAGTCAACTAGCTTGAAAATTCGTCTATTGAGTGGAATTTCCCTTTAGGGAAGCAAATGAATTTGGTTTTGATGACCACCATTTCTACCCTGAAGTTGTGCATTTTGAGAACCATTTGTTGTTGATCAATATCCTATAGGTTATAAATCATCATTCTTGAGTTATAATGTTCTTTCCTGGCTGGAAATGATCATCAATCAACTATCATTAACACTCTTAAAATTATTATCTCTTTGAAATCAAGTTGTAGATCATGGATAGTAGGATTTGAATAAGTTAAATCATTGAAATTGAGTTAAGTATCTACATCACACATGTAAATGGAAACAAAAGAGAAAGGCTACATATGATACTTTTCCTCTTGGAACTCCCTTGAGTATGGGTTTGGAGACCAACAAATGATACTTATGAAAGTGAGTGTGCAATCTACTGTATGATTTGTTTTTTTGTGCTTGGCTGAGTTTTGAAATATTATCCTTGATGAACCTTCCCAAAATTTGTATACCAGTGCCTTGAAGAGATCCATTGAGAATTTCATGACTTGGCTCAGATATATCTTCTCATTCAACAATTGAAAATTCCAATTCCAAAAGCAATATAAACATCGTGATGAAAAACCTTAGCGAGATCAAGATGAAGGAATACAAACTAGAGAGATTCATGAGCAAACTGAAACAAGATCATATCAAGAGAAAACCAAATGAAAACCATTCAGTCAGCCAAGTTAAAATACTTCATTAGATTGTTTGAAGAGTATAATGATAAAAGGATAATCAAATCAAGAAGGTTAAATCTGATTCAAGAGATCTTCAGAAGACACCTTCAAACTTCAATAAGCATGAAATAATTATATGTCGAGATACCCAAGTCACTAAAGGAAGTCTCTTGATTTGAAAAATACTATGTTTCACCCTCATAATGGACAATGCATGATGATAAAAATATGAATCTCATCCACTTGAGCTCACAAGACTAAGGAACAAATATCCATCTTGTCACCCAAGATGATTATAGGAAAAACATTTGACCTAAAAATTCAAACTTAGGAGCCTGTGATGCAAAATAAAAGTGTTTACGTGTGTGTACTCTGTAACCCTTAATATTCCCAAAGATACTCAAAATAGTCAAGGAAAAGTGAAACTTGATATTCTTTTACTAGAGGTACATGCTAGAGATGAAATACACTATTTCTTTTCCACATATATTAATTTTTTTTTAAAGACCGGGAAAGGGAGTATACTTTCCTAAAGTCTCAAGAATATCCTCTACATGGAGCAACAAACACTTAGATGATTCTACTCAGTGGATACCATTACAAAAAAATTAATATTTGTTGTTCACAATCTACTATAGGATTTTGAATTTCTTCTGAACAAATTGATGATACTCCTTTTACATTCTCTAAATCAGCTCATCATGAAGGTTCTAAGTCTATGGAAAATCATACTTGTTGAGAAGGTTTGAAACCATATTTTACCTCACCGGTCTTTGTTTCAAGAACCAAGAGAATGGACCCATGATACTGCAACATTGATTAGTTGGTATAGAATCTTCTTAGCAACATTGCTCTAGTGTAGCCATTGGAGGAACTCCATTCATTGTAATTAAAAAAAAAGTATTACTCCAACCAAGCTTCCATCCTCCTCAAGGTACAAAATATTCTACAAAAGATACTCTTTAATCATCTTAGGATTGTAAGCTGTCTAGTTGTCAACATTAGAGTGAATGCCATCGAAGAAAATGATTCTTCCAGTTGAACTTCTCAAATAATTATGCACATGTTTTCCTCATGAAGTTGCATGAAAACCAAAGCTAAGAAAATCTTGCAATTAAACACCAAAATGAAAGTAATCAAATGAAAATAAGAAAATTCTTGTGAAAAAAGAAACTAAGACTAAAACAAGACATCCTAAGTTACAACCTAAACTAATAAAAGTTAGTGGCTTTTATTCAACAAAACACGATAAACCCAAAATCTATGCTACACAAGCATAAAATGGAAGTAAACATCTAACTACACAAGAAGAATAGGAAATAAGAAACTATGCTACTACTATTCTTAATCTATCCTACATTGGATGAAAAAGGACTATGTGAAAGAATAGTTCCAATGTAACCATTCAAGCCACTCCAAACCTGCAACCAAATGTTCATCAAAATTCAATAGAAGAAATTGGAGTAATGAGAGATACAAGATAAGAAGAATTGAATCAAGTAAATCTCTACCCAACATGTGAAATTTGGAAGCTTTATTATTCATGGGAAATGTAGACATGTAGGATCCTTCCAACCAAGCTTAAATTCCATCATAAAATTTACAATGACCACCATAAGATTGTTGGAAGGAATTAAAAAATGAGTGCCATACTTGATGAGATCAATAAATCAAATTTTCATTCCATGTACCTCATGGGAGATAATTAGTATGGGTGTTGTCATTCATTCTAGAGGTCAAATAAAGATAATTATAATTTGACATAACCATCGACCAAAACCAAAGTCCCTCATTATCCAGGAAAGTATCCCTAGGCCCAAATTTTACATAACCCACATGCTGAGATGAGAAATGATATCTGCTAGTTTGAGGGAAAATTTGAGCGAAACATGAGTCCAAGCTTTCTCCTATAACATCATCAAAATCACGTGAGGAGTGATCGAGTATTGAGATAGAATCCAAGCATGAGTGATGCATCTTCCTATAGAGATTGACCTGTGATTCTAGAGTAGATTCAAGTGACAATGTTTCTTGGATCAACTCAATGTTTCTTGTGTCTTGCATGGTGATGGGATGTACATTTGATATGATTTATTCATGGGGATCTGAAAACTCATAGTGTTCTACATGCCTTATATCTTCGGTCATTAACATATGTGCGTTGAGATCATAAATTTTTGATTGCAAAGGATCAATGAATGATACATTAGTGTTCACATTCAATTCTAGAATAGAAAAATAGTCATCGAAAATAAGGTTATTGTGAACTAATTGTGATTCGACATGTTCCAAAAAATTAAATTGAAAAGGAATTTTGACATTGTGCATCCTAGATGGGATGTCATTAAGAATGAGACTTTGATCAATAAAGGCTTGGAAACCATTTTTTCCTTGTTTATCATTCAATATTTCATTGTGATAAAAGTGTGAATATCCTACTGAATGATAGGATGGTGAACGATCATGTGAGAGATCATTATCAAATAGATATATAGAAAGAAAAAAGAGATATGTGGATTATTAAAATGATGAGATTTCCTCAATGAGAGATTTGTTACAGACCAAAACATACTCATGATTCTATAAAGTGGAGACACTATATTTTTCTAACTCTGGGTCTAAGGGGTTTAATATTTGTGGTAAAAATTCCCCCATACTTGTGATATCATGCCAAGGTCTCAAGTCATAAGTATCATGCCAAGTAAATAACATTTAATGCAAGAACCATCTAAACATGTGCATCAAATATACCCTTTGAAATCAAATAACTGTTGAAAGACCCTATGCAATAAATTGCCAATTTTAGATAGAGGGGGGGTGTCATAATGCCCTATTGGATAAACCAATTCCTAAAGTAGGGGATGTTCCCAAGGAGAATCCTCTCTATTTTATGTAGTGAATGTGAGTTATATGGGGTTAAACTTATAGGTATGGGGTTTCATGACATACAAGGGCTGATATTGTCTCATTTATGGGTTCCTTTTTTTAGGGCTAGCCATATCCTTTTCCTCTTTTTTGGTTTTTAAATCATATTTTTCCAGACCTTTTATTACCCATTCATTTTTCATGTGTTTCCAAGTTGATGACAATAAGGGGAACTAAAAATAAATGAATATCCCACATACACCCTACCTTGGTTTGCATGATTTTCTAAGTTGAAGAAAATAAGGGGCACTAAAAAGAAATGCATATCCCACATACGCTCTACCTTGAAAAGCATCATTGATCAATTAGCTATTTATTTTATGGGTCCCTCATTTTTTTTGAGAGGCATTTCATTGTTGTAGGGATTCCAGGGAGAGATTCTGTTGTGTGATGTTTTTTCCAAGCCACCTCTGAGCGTAGTGGCCCCTTCTTCCCATGAAATGAGGCAAATTCCCTTCTTGGGTCAATATTCCCCAAAACATAAAATATGGGGAAACATAGGGGAAGAAGTAATGGAAGGTGGAAAATATGAGTGAGAATGGTACGATGACCCTTCAAGGAGAACCCCCAGTAGAAACCCTTTCCCTGAGGGTGGTCACTTACTAGAAAACCATGACATTCACCAAGGTGAAATAGGGAAAAAAACATAATTTCCAAGAAAACAATTGATAATCAAGATAATACTTAATGAAAAATATTCAAATGATTCAAGTATTAAGGTGACATTTGATTTATTACCTCATGGAGCAAGATCTACTATCTTCTAGAAGAAAGTTGGTGTGGTGAATGTCATCATGATGAACAAAGAAGTATGGTGGTGAGGTGGGGCTCCATCTGTGTGAGTGGACACTGTAAGTCAATCTATCTCTCAATACTCCATGTTTGCACCTAAGGGCCTCGAAACATCATCTCCTTAGTTACCCCTAGAAATGGGGGGTAGCATCTTGCTCCTACTTGAGGACATGTACTCTCCGTAGAGTGCATGAGAACCACAGCATCTCCTGGAAAGAGCTATGCATACACACAATGAAATAAAAAAAAATGTTGGATATCGATGTTGGCTTACTCACCCCTTTGTCCATATGAAAAATAATCCAAAAAAACTAATCTTAGAAAGAATATTTTGCTTTTTTTCAAAAATCTCTAAACTAACATGTAATATGATGAAAAAAAATGATCATAACAAGTATGCAGTAGTCCAAGTAGATAAAAATGAGATATGACATGCAACTAATCTATCACAAGCATACAAATGAAAAATGTAAGGGAAAACAAATGACCTACGTACTTACCTAGGGATGAGGGCCCTATGGAGATCGGGTCCTATGGATGTTAGGTGAAATTGTACAACCAGTGCAACCACCTGGTCAACATCTTATCAAGTCATCCCCCCCTGTGCTTAATCATGTGACATAAAAAAGATAATTCAAGCAGAAAATAATCATGAGTATAAATAAGTATGGGATCAATCATATAAAGAAACTCATGGAGGTGGGTGGGAGGGAGATAATCTTTCTGGGAAGAATGGAAACAATCCTGAACAATCCATATTTGAAGAGGACTACTATGTGTAGATGATGACTCATCTTCATATTCACTTAGAGTACCACTGCTTCCTGAAGACTGAGAGGATATGAGATATAGGAAGAAAATTTTACGGATTACCAAAGAAGAATAATAAATGCAAGGAATAACCTCATGTATGGAGAAACAAATCCTCTTGCTACTGAAAAATTGTTGTTATTTCATCTGCATATCCCTAAAAATGGACCCGAGACAAAAAAATTGTTTCTCAGTAGTATGATTTTATGTTCGTTTTGTGCTAGCCACATCCTTGCTTCCATCAATATTTGAGCACAAAGGTGGTTGAAAATATTCATAGAAAAAATCCTAGTGATCAAAAGGACATGCATCACAACTCCCAAGGAATGATTGAAAATCATCCTAAGTACACTACGACAAGTCATCCTCATATGAATGAGACAAATATGTTCTCATATCATCGTTATGTTTCCAAATACTTGGATCATACGAATATGAAGACCAATTCTTTGAATATGACAAATCAATGCTCCTTGTTTGAGAACTACCTTCATTGTCATAAATGGGGTCTCTATAAAAAAAAGAAATGACCCACATCCCATCTACATCTCTAGACACATATGAAATCATAAATACATTGATCAATTATATCAGAGAAGTCCTCCATGAAATCACTCATGTCATCAAGACTAATCAGTTCTTCATATTTATGTGTAGGAGGAGAACAAGGATAGATAACTTCATCTTCATCAAATGGGAGAGAGTATATTGATGTCTCATCTGGGTCTTCAACATGTCACACTTTATTGTAATTCTTTCTTTTCTTCTTGGAAGCTTTCTTCATGTATATGTTGCTCTAATGCCTCTTCATTAAAAGGGGCTTAGTACTCAATGTGGAGTTCTTCATTTGATTGTTCCTAAAGGGATGAAAGAGGAAAATCTTGTTCTTCTTTTCATTGTGGGCTTTCTCTTTAGCAAGTGATGTCTTTTCAAGATCATGCACTTCCATGGAGTTTTCCTCCTTTTCATGGACCTGTTCTTCAAATTCATCCAGGGAAGCCTCATTATCATAAATATTTGTATTAGTTTCAAAGGACACCTAAAAGTCGCTCCTCTTGCAAAGCTGTCATAAGCTCATGATAAGTATCTTCAAATTTGTGAAATCCTGGACGATAATGTTTGATAAATTCTTCAACAAAAGTATCAAGGGAAGTGATACTCTTTGGTATGCAATAGGTTTTAATCCATCCATGCTACCTTATTCTGAATGAGTGTAAAAATGATACCACCAAAAGGTCTTCATGTCTTCTTTTGAGTGTGGATGTATATCTCATGGGTGATAGGACATGTGAGACAACACAAGAAGGATAATCATTGTACTTCAGGATATTTTAGAGATATTACTCCAGGGGGAACTTGTTTGGGAATATTGGGNAATGAGTGTAAAAATGATACCACCAAAAGGTCTTCATGTCTTCTTTTGAGTGTGGATGTATATCTCATGGGTGATAGGACATGTGAGACAACACAAGAAGGATAATCATTGTACTTCAGGATATTTTAGAGATATTACTCCAGGGGGAACTTGTTTGGGAATATTGGAACATCCTTGTGATCGAGAGCAAGATACATTCCAAGCCATGCCCAAAAAACCATCCTTCATTATGTGTGAATGAAGTCTTATTGCAATGGAGTTGCCAGATGAGCTCAAGGCCCATCGAAACTGGAAAGGGTATCTTTCCTCAATGGAGTCGCCATATAAGCTTATATGAAGTTCATCAAAGTTGAAAAGGGAACTTTCCTCAAATGGAGTCACTAGGAAATCTATGGGTAAAGGCTTTGGGAATAATATTCCAAGGGGTCATTAGGGCTCAAAAGAGGATTGAAAATCCTCCCTAGCAATGACGCCAAAATTTTATCACATGGATTGTATCTTTTGAAAATCCTAACCCAAGTCACAAAGGTGAGATAACTATGTGAGTACCTATCCACTATCACCTTAGATAGACACTCCCCTCACTTTAACGATAATAGAATCACCACAAGGGGATAATCACGGTGACCCTAGTGGGATCGAGATGGAAACTGAGAGACTTATCAATGGACACCCCTATAGGTCAATATTGGAGGAGTAAGGCTTGAGAATGAGTCTTGTAGTGGGAGGATGGTTGCCAAGTGTTGGGTACCTACAAAACATTGCTAAGCTTGCCCTGAACAAGACACATGATTGGTATAGAAGCCTTAAACCAAAGGGAATCAAGCAAGAAGTATTGCTATCCCAAATTGCAAAAGTATAGAAATATATAGATCAACAATAAAATATGTTAATAGCTCCAGATTTAACCATCCAAAATCTAGTACAATATAACAGAAATAAAGCTATAAATGACTAATCAAACTTCTGATGTTTAAAACAAGAATTTGTTGGAATTAAGGGATTCTTATTAAGTGTTATTATAAAGTTATTCTGACATCCAAGTGGTTGTAGCAACCGATTTCTACAACAACAATATCTAGCCACAAAAATGAACAAGTAAACCATCCAAATGATAGCCAATAACAAGTAGAACAATTATTTAGGCTCACAAGTAAATTTCAGTGGAAGAACAGTGAGCAATAGATGATGAAAAAGTGATTTTACAACATCGCTAATGGATGTAGCATTAATTTGTAACAAAAAATATAATTACTTGGATAAATAAGACACCCTTAGGGCACAAGAATGCTCGTAACATATAGAAAATTATCCAACTTGAACAATCAGAATATCTCGTAAATTCACGTATACCAATGCAAGAGTATTATATCTCCAATGCAACTTATACTAGTGGCAAATCAATTGGGTTATCGAGTCTCTTGTGTAGGAGCTATTTTTGTTACTTCTCTAAGGGTGTAATCCCTTTACTCCCTAGAGAAAACAAAACTAGCAAGGTAAATCTAGGAGGGTGTAGGCCCTTTTATTTCTCCTAGCAACCTTTGCAAAAAGATAGCTTATTCAAAGACAACAAGGTACACTTTATGGAGGGTGTATTCCCTTATACTCATCCAAGGGTCTAGACAATTCTATGTTTGAAACAATAAGAAACCAAACAAAAAATGCAGAAATTCCTTACCAATTCCAAGAATAACATAAATAAACTCTTATTTATCAAGAGTATTCCACCAAAAAACCAAGAACAAGCCTTCCAAGAGACAGTTCCTTAGTTATATTCACCAATAGACAAAATAATATCATCCAAGAGACATTCGTGAGAGAGATAAATCAAAATGCCCAAGTAGGGTGAACATTTCAGCCACAAGTATGTAATTCTCAAGTGAGTTATGTCAAAATGAAATGTGAGGTGACCTCTATTTATATGAGTTCACCAAAAATAGTTTGTCCACATTCATCATTTGAGGATGTCGACCTCAAAAAATTTCTTTCCTAAACAATACTTATTACCAAATTAAAATACCACAATGAAGAAAGCCCTAAAATGATGATGTCACTCCCTTAGGAGGTGACATAAGGGAATAGAAAGAAAAACATTGATATTGTTGAGGATTTTGTTGGCCTCCCAAGGCCAAATGTCAATGTGCTAGGGTGTTCCTTCATGAAACATGCCATAACATCATTAAACACTTTTCACCACCAAACCTCGTCCTTCTAAGTGATGACATCATTCCCCAAAAGTGAAGTGTATGGCCTCCAAAGGAAAACATTAGGGCTAAGAAGGTTAGTGAGTCACCTCCAATGGATGATCGAATGCCTCCAAAGGAAACGCCCCTCATCCAATTTTCCCCAATGAGTGGGGTATGGCATTCACTCTATGGGCTTCATGCCCTGATGAAGGCCCAAGTAAGGCTTGTTCCTCCGCAAATATCCACCAAGCAAGGTCCTACAAAGACAAGTAAATTCACCCTCCAAGGGTCTCAAGTCATATGTATCATGCCAAGTAAATCACATTTAATAAAAGAACCATCTAAACATGTGCATCAAATCTACCCTTTCAAATCAAACAAGTTCTCAAAGACCTTATGTAATTTGCCAAATTTAGATATGGGTGGGGTGTCATAATGCCCTATTGGGTGAATCAATTCATGAAGTAGGGGATGTTCCCAAGGAGAATCCTTTCTAGGTTATGTAATTAATATGAGGTGGATGGGGTTAGACTTCTAGCCATGGGGTTTCATGACATACAAGGATCGTATTGTCTCATTTATGGGTGCCTTTGTTGAGGGATAGCCACATCCTTTTCGTCTTTTTGTTTTTAAAACATATTTTTCCAGCCCTTTATTAGCCATTCATTTTGCATGTGTTTCCAAGTTGAAGACAATAAGGGGCACTAAAAGGAAATGCATAACCCACATACACTCTACCTTGGAAAGAATCATTGATCAATTAGTTATTTATTTTATGGGTCCCTTATTTTTTTTGAGAGGCATTTCATTTCTCTTGGGATCTTGGGGAGTGATTTTATTGCCTGATGTTTTTTCAAGGGCACCTATGAGCCTAGTGGCCCCTTCTTTCCATGAAATGAGGTACATTCCCTTCTTGGGTCAATAAGCCCGAAAACTTAAAAGATGGGGAACAAAGGGGAATAAGTAATGGAAGGTGGCAAGTATGAGTGAGAATGGTACGATGACCTTTCAAGGAAACACCCCAGTAGCAACCCTTTCCTTGAGGGTGGCCACTTACTAGGAAACCATGACACTCACCAAGGTGAAATAGAGAAAAAAACATAATTTCCATGCAACGCTCCATAATCAAAAGAAGATTTAATGCAACATATTCAAATGCTTCAAGTATTAAAGTGACACTTACCATGACATTTGACTTGTTACCTCATGGAGAAATATCCACTCAACATTGTCTTCCAGAAGCAATTTGGTGTGGTGAATGCCATCATGACGAATACAAAAGTATGGTGGTGAGGAGGGGCTCCGTCTGTGTGAGTGGACGTTGTCAGTCAATCTATCTCTCCGTACTCCATGTCTGCAACTTGAGGGCCTCAAAACATCATCTCCTTAGTTACCCCTAGAAATGGAGGGTAACAAAGCCATGGATCAATGTAGGCATTAAGATTGAGGAAAATATGATCAGTCAAATCACTCTATGTATAGAACGTATCATGACCATCAGATTAAATAACTACAAATGCATATTAAATAAACACTCTAAGAAACACACTTTTACGAGGGTCACGAGCCTTCGTAGATTACATATCTGTGGTGAAGTCTGCATGCGTCGAAAACTGACAAGAACTGAGCGAATTTTGCTTCGGCAAATGAACTGAAATTCGTCCCAAAAGGGAAACTGAAAGCGAAAGTGTGTTGTCGTAATGATTGGCGGGGAGATTTTGAGATATCAAATAAGTGAAAGCGTATTGTCGTAATGATTGGTGGAAAGAATATCTAAATTTCACATCGCAGTGCAGGATGAGTTAACATAATCCGTATAGAAGAACATGATTGATAGATTAATGTTGGCTCTCACTACCTGAATCATCGGGTCATTGGTAAAATTAAGCCACCCAACAGTCTCTTTATGATAAAAATTAGAGCACTTTGAAATGCCATCATATGGTAGAAGAGTTGGTATACAGCACAATTACCAAAATTAAGATCACTTCGAGATCCAAAGAAAATACCAAGAGAAGATTTTGGGCATAAAACAACGAAGATGAAGAAGAGAATATCAAGAGAAGGAAGATTTTGTTGTGGATGTTGTACAACCAAAATAAATAAGAGAATCTCAAGAGAACGAACATGTTGTTGTGGAGCTTGTGTTGTAGGGAGGGTTTCTAGCATTAAACAACATAATACAACATAATATGAAGAAGATAATTTGAGGAGAATGAAACCATCATTACAGATTTTGAAAACTACACATATGAAACCACATATGCAAACCACCCTTTAACTTTTATATACAAGGAAATATATTTATTTCATTTTTTATAATTTTAAAAGTTTCTACATAAATCAATATAATAACAATAATATTTGAATTTGAAGCCACCTATGCAAACCACCCTTTAACCTCTATATATTAGGAAATATATTTATTTCATTTTTTTAGAATTTTAAAGGTTTCTACATAAATTAATATAATAACAATAATATTTGAATTTTAAGACCATATACTTAGCCCTCCTTTTAACCTCTATATACTATGAAAAATATTTATTTCATTTTTTAAAAATATTTATTTCATATTTTAGAATTTTAAAAAAATATTTATTTCATATTTATTTTATATGTTAGTGAACAAAGGAGTATTTATATAGATTGCAAAGATATGTTCATTTAGAAAGTTGTTATTCACAACTTGATTATCTATAGTATTTGTCAATCTTGACATGAAATTTGCAACAACATTATATTTATCTAGTTTGTCATGGATTATTAGATCAAATTCTTATAATAGTAAGATCGATGTAATCATCCTTTCATTAATTTTAATTTCATTCATTAAATATGTGATGGTAGCATGGTATACATGGAAAAAAACCTGGGTATCTAGTGACATAATGTTTAAATTTTTTTATGGCATATAAAACTACAAAAATTCTTTCTTAGTGATAATATTGTTTAGTTCAACTCTAGATAAGTTCTTGTTGACAAAATAAATTGCAAAGGGACTATTATATTCTTGTTGGCCTAAAAATTACCCTAATGCATTATCATATTCATCTATATGTATGTGAAATGGAATATCTCACTTGGTTTTTCCTTAATGTCGTCAAAGCCTTCTTGGAGATCATCTATCCAACAGAAATCTATGTCCTTGGAGAGCAGTGTGAACAACGAGAAGGAGAATTTGATAAAATCTTTGATGAACCTTCTATAGTAACCTTCATGGCTTATAAAAGTTAAATCTCACATATATTTTCTTTTTAGGTTTAGGTAGGTATTTAATTATGTTCACCTTGTCTTAATCTACTTAAATTCTTGTAAAAGAGATGTTTTGACCTAAGATAGTTTCTTCACTCATGAGCATGTTGAATTTTTCATTACTTAGTTATATATTCATCTCCTCACATCTTTACAACATATTATTCATATTGGTTAAGGATTCTTGGAATGAAGTCCCATATGGAGTGAAATCATACATGTAGATTTCTATAGTCTCATGAACAAAATCCAGGCATATAATGATGAAATCTCATTGGAAGGTTGCAGGAGCATTGTATAGGTCAAAGGGAATAAAATTATAGGAAAATGTGCTCAAGGGATAAGTAAAAGTGGTTTTTTATTATTTTTCAAGATTCTTTTATATTTGATTATATCCTTTAAACCCATTTAAAAATGATTTTTTTTCACCTACTAAAGCATCCATTACTTGATCAATGAAAGGTAAGGGAAAGTGATCATTTCTTGTGTCCTTGTTGAATTATATGTAATATACACACACCCTCCATTTTCCATTCTTATTAGGTACTATAACAAAGCGTGAAACCTATTCACTATCTAAGTTTGGGTAGATGAATCCTAGATCTAGGAGTTTTTGCAACTCTCCCTTGATTCTTCCTTTTAAGGAGAGATTCATTCTCCTTTGAGTTTTCCTATTGGGTGAATATTAATATTTGATGTAGATTTGGTTTGTATAAATGTCAGGATAAACTCACTTTATTTCCTTGTAATCCCATGCAAATGAAGGTATATGTTTTCTAAGAACATTTAGTAACTTTTGTTCTTGGATAATAGTCAAATTACTGCTAATTGTTAGAGTTTTGGATGGGAAATTTTCCCCTATTTTGGTTATAGTTTGTCCAATCATAGAAATGAATAAATATTGCCAAGAAATATCTTTCAAATTATCAGAATTCTTAGACTGTATTTCTTCCAATTGACTAGTTTGTTCTTCAATTTTAGAGAGCTTGGATATAGATTTTTCATGTAGTTTAAAATAAAAGTATCTTCATCTGCATATTTTATGGCTAGTGTTATTTCAATTGTAAGGAGAGGGTGTATTATAGACTAGAACGTTTCTTCTTCTTCCTATTTTCGTACCCAAATAAGAGTTTCAATGTCAATGAGTGTCTTGGTAGGAAGATAGAGTATGGGTTTATTTTGTGATTTGCCACTTGTCATGGTCATATTTCTTGCCATATAACTAATATATGCATTAGTTGAAGCTATTCAAGATATTACTGTGATGGGGAGTAACCATTGGGTTGGGATTTAGTATGTAGTAATAAGAAATCTAATGGGTACTCCCATGAATCAATGGAAGCCATCACATCCTCTAATACTCCCACAAGATTTATAGTTGATATATATACTAGCTAGAATATAATAGGCATGTGTCTCAATAGTTCCCTTAGGTCAAGTCTAAGCATCGTGTCTTTCTTAATAACATTGATAAATTATTTTATGTATATTGGGGTGTTTCATATTAGTTTTTTGTTGATTTAAACATCTACAACTAGGCTACCTAGTGTCATATGCCTAATCCTTGGGAGCATGGTATATAGTAAATATTGTTTTATATTAATTTAGGAGAATTATGAAGAGTCATAGGTGAATGTAAAGAGTTATAAGATCTCTTGGAAGATGAAACCAAGAGTCACATATCCATGTCATTATGCAAATATTAATTTAGAATAATTATGAAGATCCATAAGTGAATGTCAAGAGTCATAGGATCTATTTGAAGATGAAACGAAGAGTCATCTCTCCATGTATTTATTTATGGATCACATCAATATTTTTTTTTAAATCTGTAGAATTATTAAATCCTCTACATGACAATGGTATTAGACAAATTAATATTTTTTAGTAACTCCATGATATTGTTCGTTGGTTTCATTTTCCTCCTCACATCTCATCAGGTAAGCACATGTTCGAATATCAAACCATGCCAACTTTGCAGGGAATCATTTTGAGCCCAATTCTCACTATTTATCACTATTTATTGTCATATTCTTAAACGAGAAACGATTTTCCCTCTTTGAAAAAAACCTTTGGGCATGAGAAACCTACATTTATCACAGTAAAATGATGGTCTGTGCTAGGGAACCACCATACGAAGATGAAGAAGAGATTAAAGATGTTGTCATAGGTTATTAAAGAATCCTCTAAGTTGAATATCAAACATCATCCCATGTGGGACTGTAGCACTTGATGGACATCTTGGTTATGCTACCCTTGATTCATGCCAATGAAGAAATTACAAGGAATTTTGGGTCTCTGACATCGAGATTTGGAAGTTTCAAAGAATCTGAATTCACCTCGAGGTATCATTTCATGTAGGAAAGATACAAGTTTGAATGAAAGAGAACTATATACCTTGAGGACTGTGTAGGCAAAATCCTCTTTTCCTTCTATCCCAAATATTGCATTGTATAGATTATAATTGATCATGCAAAGGCTTTCGTAAGGGTTACTGTGAGGATTACGCTTAGTTTTTTCCTTAATATCCCTATCATACTCTCTTTATGTTGTTTTTGAATTGATTTATAGAAAAATATGCATTCTCCTATTTCAATTGTGAGTGTGGTTCTTAGTGGCAAAGTTATTTGTCCATAATCGTCAAGGAAGATTGATGATACCTTCATCTTCAATGATCTTTGGGATGGAATTTGTGATGGAGATACCACATGTCCACCAAACCTACAATAAGTAAATAACTTTTCATATGGAAAGATAGAGATACAAAAATATATGCCTTGATCATTGCTTATGTAAATGAAGAGGTGAGTTATCACATCAATTATATCAATTGTTATTGGGGGAATTTGAATAATTTGAATAATTTGTATGATTCACATTTAGAGTTGGAGCTAATTAAGTTGCAATTGAATCTCTTCAACCTAGATTTGAGGGATAATGCTCCCATGGATTTAACATATGAAATAAAATCCATAATCCATGACATAGATGATGTTAGTGTGAATATTTAAATTTCTCTCACAACCTTCATCAAGCCCCTCTTTCCTATACATTCTCACTATATTGAATCACTTCAAGCTAGTGGCCAGTTGAAGTTCGTTGATTTTTCCTCTTTGGTGGAGAAAATTATAGGATGTGAGAAGGATTCTAGGAAGAAGATAACTTATCCCACTGGAGAGACTACGCTCCCTGCTAAGAAATGGAAGAATCAATCACATGATTCTTCTATAGGAGAAGGTAGTAAGAGAGGATGGAAAAAGAAGAATTTCATAGGTAAGAGGGTAGGCATAATCAAGGTGAAAGATATGATATTCAATATGTTCTTTGTGACAAGAAGGGACATGAATAAAATACATGTAAAATCGCATGGGATAAGATAAAACATAAACATAAAAAAAAGAAAGGAAAATCTAAATCTCCTAAACCCACTCATTCTATTATTGGTCATTGCAATATTTGTATAAATGAAGATTTGTTCAAAACTTCATTTACTTGTTAGAGAGATGATTGGTCGCTTGATACTAGTGTTACTTGTGACATGACACTCTAGATATATTTTTTGAAGAATTGAATGAAAATGTAGATGGTGCAGTAGAATTTGGAAATGGTTCTAGTATCAAATATACATGAATTGGCACGATCAATCTCAAATTGCTTGGATTCCTATATTTTATTTTGCATGATGTTCTCTATCTTACTAAGTTGCAAAGGAACTTGATGTATTTTATTCACATTTGATAACATGGTCATTATATTTACATGTTTTATGAACAATTTGAAATAAGGAGCTCTTTTGACAACATGGTCATCATGATAGGATGGGAGGATGACAAGTTATTAAAGATAAAAGGTACATTTTTTTGGTCATAGAATTCTACATACATTTCTCACCATGATGAAGGTACAATTTCTTCTAGTCTCTTGTGGGATTCTAGATTTGGGCACCTCAATTATGATAGTCTTCATATGTTGAAGAAAAATGGTTTCTCTAGTTTCCTCACCATTCCAGGGAACCCAAATAAATGTGAGGCATGTATCCTTGGTAAACATAGAAAGCAACATTTTCATTATTCCACTTCGAGAGGATGTAGAAAGATAGAATTGATACACTTTGATTTATGTGGCCCCATGATTATTCCATCTACCTTTTTTAATAGATATACCGTGAATTTTATTGATAACTACACCAGGATGTGTTGGTTTTATTTTTTGAAATAAAAATATCAAGCATTTGAAAATTTTCATCTATAGATTGAAAAGGAAGCTTAATCTCATATTGGCACTCTTCATACTAATAATTGAGGAGAATACACTTCAAATGACTTTAAATTCTATCTTCACCAAAATGGGATCAAGAATCAAACCATTGTTCCATACAATCCTCAATATAATGGTGTAGCATAAAGAATGCACATGACAGTCTCAAATATGGTATGTTCAACGATATTTTTCAAAAAGTTGAAGTTGATGTTTTGGAATGATGCAATTCTATGTGTAGTATATGTGAGAACCATGATTCCATGTCATGTTCTTGGGAACAAGACTCCTTATGAAATGTGGTATGGATGAATTCCTTTGGTGAGGCATCTCAGGGTGTTTGTTTCCACCTATTATGCCTTAACTCCTAAGGATCAAAGAAACAAATGTGGTGCAAGGAGTTGAAAGTGCATCTTCTAGGGGTACTTGAGTACCGCTAAGGAATATAATATTTACGATGAGGTAAATAAAAAGTTCATTCTTTCCAAATATTTTATTTTTATTGAATCCACCAAGAATGAAAAAATTGTTGAGCGACATATTGATCATATATATATATTCACCCATGTAAGGACATATCATGAATTTGATGCTGAGATTACACATATTGAAGGGGGGATCCCTATATTATATCAATATTTGGAATATCCTTTTGAAGTTCCATATACCCCTCATGTAGAATATGCAACCACTTCATTAGAATAGGAAGTTCAATTGGATGATTTGATTGAGACAATTGAAGGGTTCAACCTTGATGGGAATGCATCACCATATCAATCAATGGAGAAAACTAGACCATAAAAAAAATTCACAAAGTGGCTCATAAAGACAATTGAGAGTGTTCATATTCATGAGGTTGGAAATATAGGGACAATAAGTTCTACAAGAAAATATGATGGAGGTGATCTAGATAATTCAAATTCAGGTGATATAAATGATACAACTGTTTCATATGACTATGAATTGAATTTATCTAATAACATTGAACCAAATTACTTTGAATAATATGATTCTCATGATGAATGTAAAGAATCCATAAAAAAGGAGTATGATCCTTTCATAAATAATGTGACATGGAATTTAATGGATCCTCTATTTGAAATCAAACCAATTGGCTACAAGTGGGTCTACAAGAACATGTACAAATCATATGGCTCACTTGAAAATAATAAATCAAGGCTTGTGGTGAAAATATTTGAATAGAAACAAGGAATAGACTACGAGGAAACGTTCTCCCTCACAATGAAATGGGATAGCATTGGTACATTTTTGGATTTGGTAGCACTAAATAGATGGACGTTTCATCACATGGATGTGAATAAAACCTTCTTGAGTGGATACTTGAAAGAGAATGACTGCATGTCTCAACTAGAAGGATTGGTTTAAAAAGGTCAATAAATTAAGGTATGAAAGATCATAAAGTATTTGTATGGACTAAATCAAACACCTTGTGCATGGTATGAAAAGCTAACTGGGCTACAAGATTTGTAGGAGAAATGGGTAAATGCTACTCCTCTTTTTGCTGACAAAACTTCTACAATCAAGTTGGATACGTATCCTAGATTCCATGATTGAATCAAGAACTTAAATAGGAAGTACCATTTGATTTGACATCATGTAGAGGAAAATACTATTCGGTTGATACATTATTCCACAAGTGACTAAATTGCAGACATGTCCACCAAAACACTTGGAAGATAAAAGTTTGAAAAGTTTAGAAATATGTTTGGACTTAAAAACAACCCTTCATATTAATGAGTGAATGTTATATACCTAATCGTTGGTATTATGTTATGTTGTAAATATTGTTTCAAATATTAATTTAGGAGAAATATGAAGAATCATACATGAATTTCAAGAGTCATCAGACCTCTCAGAAGATGAAACCAAGATTCATATTTTAATGTATTTATATATGACTCACATTAATAAAGGTTTTTAATCCATGGAGATATTCATCCCTCTACCTAACACCTCGATCTAAGTATTTAGGAATAAATATTTTTCCTAATATAAAATATACAAGTTGACCTATCACATTAAATATATAAGAGTCATTTTTTTCTCCTTATCCTCTTAATGCATTCTTCTTTCTTGAATTTTTTGTATATATAAACATATTTAATGGCTTGGAGGAGAGGTATTTTGACACATAAGTTATTGAGTTCACCTAAGAGGTCATTTCATGATCTTGTGTAAGTCTTATTATGTTTTAGCCTTTTAGGAAAACGATGTGTTGGTTGAGGGATAGATTGTTTCTCTTCTAGAGAAGTTTCCTCCTCGTTAGAGATCTTGTTCTCAATGGACTCTATAATGAGAGGAGGGGATACAAATACCCTCCCTGACCTCAAATTGATTTCATGAAGATATATAAAATAATTTTAGTAGGTGGTATTGTCATTATTATATACTTGTTGGACGTACCTATTATTTGGATTAGATGTTGGTTGGGAAGGAAACTAAGGTTGTTTTGGGATTTGCTACTTATTGTTTGTTGGAGAATAGGTCTATTAAGGTGGAGGTGGGAGCAATGTTTGTTGATATTAGATTTGAACTCTCTGTCCTTGTGGAGGATTGGTCCATTATTAGTTTTTCATTAGAGGCTGATATTGGAATGACTGAAGGGGATATTGGAATGGTTGAGGAGAGTTTTAGTAATACCATTGATTTGTATTAATCATATAATTTGATTGAGAGGATACTAAGGTTTATCATGTATTTTTGCATTATTCCTAGAAAAATACGAGGATAAGAATAAGACATACCTACTTGAAATGGTTGAGCTATTCTTTGCCTCCTTTGGTTGATGAAACATAGTTGAAACATATTATCCCCATCTCCTTAGTAAGAATCTTTGATACCTGAAAACAAAGGACATTTGTTATGTCGATGATGGCTTCAAAAATTCCAAATATTTCCATAGTATTAAGTGGACATTCATGTCTAGCATTCTTTTTTTTTATGTATTTAGGACAAAAAATATCTATAATTTTTTGTTCTTATTTTACTTCCTCTTTATGTACATTACATCCATATGCATAGAAAATGAATGCAAAATGTTTGTTTTCATATATTTAAATAAACCTCCTATTTCATTACTTGTGAGAGATGCAAAATTGAATGATTGTAGAGAAACTCTCATGCCACTCCTACTTTTATTTAGTGTAAATATGAATTATTTCTTGATATATAAACTACCATGGATATTCCAGTGGTACAATTCATCACAAAAGATATTATAATATTATGAAATATTATACTATGCCAATTTATTTCTTAAATTGCATATTACTGACTACTAGCTTGTTGCTTGAAATTATGAAAATAATTGAAATATTAAAATGAAAGAACAGAAAAATATACACACCATCCACAAAAATGAACACCAGATATATCATGGGAAGCCTAATATAGGAGAAAATCCACCTAGAAAGTGAGGCATACGCTTTGATCTCCTTTCTTTAGTTATCAAAATTAAAATACAAAGGAATGGGCACTTACTATGGAGTTTCCTATGACAATGTGGCATGAAAGACTACTATAAAATCTTCCTCATCCTTAGTTATGCTCTCAAAATACCACTCCTATATGTTTTTTCTATTATATAAAACAAGTACAATGCTAAATAATGAAACCCTTTCTCCTCTTAGTGACCTAGTATTTAACATAACCTGGTATCCATCTAGGGTTAGGGTTCACACTTCCTCAACCCTTCAATTAGTGATAAGGTTTTGGAACTTCTACAATATTCTTGAAATTATACACATGGATAGTCCAACATGTGTGATTAGTGGGGCTAATGTGACATCCACTCATACTATGGTGGTCAACCAAGCAGGTCAACTTGCGAGAGGCATAACCTTTGCATACGATCTCTCATTGAGGTGATTCTTACACCATTGGAGTGGTGTTGTTATGTATAATATTTTTTCTTGGTCCTATAAGCGTTTTGAAAAAAATAAATTATGTTTGATTCTTTAAAATGGGCTCGAGTGATTTCATAATGTTTTCAACCCCAATTTTCCAAATTGGGACCCACCACGAAAATGACCCTACAAGATTGTAATATTATAGATATAATATAGTATGCAAAACATAAATATTTATCAAGAAATGGAAGAACATTTATGTAATGTCACTAGATCAATATCAGAATAATACCAAAATAACACTAGAAAGAGCACCTTTATTACTGATAGAATTTTTCACTTGCCTCTTCGATGGGGCAACCTCCAACAGAGAAAATCTCTATTATAATAATATCCAAGACAAAAATTCCCATACCCTCTACTCCTATTGATACAAAATATATCTATCCAAAAGAAACAATCTAGAGGAAGATACTTCTATAAGAGGAAGCTTCTATTAGGTCTTCTTACTTTTGACTTATTCTTCTTTATTGCTAGTCCTTATTAATATTAGCCTTTATTACATGGAAATATATTATTCTACCTACGTGAGGGGTTAGGGAAGTTAGGTCCCTAACATGCCCTCCCCCTCAAAAAATCCTTGTACTCAAGGCTTGAGATGAGAAAATTGTTGTAGAATGGTAGTTGGTTCCCAAGTGGCATCTGCTGGAGTTGTATCTTTCCACTAGACTAACACTTCCTTGATGGTGCGATGACGAAGACAACGCTCACATTGGTCCAAAATTTCTTGTGGCTGAACCATATGGATCCTTCGTCATCCAACTCGGGAAGGTTGGTTTGATTTTGGCACTTAGTTCCAATCACCTTATTTAAGAAGGAGACATGAAAAATAGGATGGAGCTTATAATGAGTGGGAAAAGATAATTAATATGCCACTTGTACCACACACTTGAGAATGGTATAAGGACCATAAAATTTGGGTGCCAGTTTCTAACAATGGTCGACATCGAGTGAAGTTTGCTTATAAGGTTGCATTCGAAGAAACACCTTGTCTCCTTCAACAAATTGACATTCAAAGCAACCTTTATATTCTTGTTTCTTGTTGCGATTCTGAGCCATGACCAAATTATCTTTGAGGGTAATAAGAATAGAATCTCGAACTTTAAGCATTTGGTCAACCTCCTAGACTTTCAAGACACCTGGAAAGTATGAGAGAACTGGAGGTGGATTTTGGCCATATACTGCTACAAAAAGATTCATGTGGGTAGTTGTATTGTAAGAATTGTTGTACCACCATTCAACTAGTTGTAACCATTGATCCCACTTATTTTTCCTTTTAGATGCAAAAAAACTCAAATATGTTTCCAAACACTTTTTGACAACTTCTGTTTGAACATCAATATGGGGATGATAAGTTTTGCTGAGATGCAATTGGGTGCCCTGTAGCCTGAAAAGTGATTGCCAAACATTGCTTGTGAAAGTGGGATCTTGATCAGAAACAATAGAATGAGGCATGCCATGAATCTTGAATACATGATTCATGAAAAGTTGAGCCACAATGGAGGAGGTAAATGGGTGTTGAAGAGCACATAAATGAGCATACTTGGAAAGATGATCAAGGGCCACCATGATGACTGACTGATTGCCTGATTTAAGTAAGAAGATAATAAAATCCATAGAGATATCCCTCCAAATAAGAGGTGGAATTGGAAGCGGTTGTAGTGTTGTAGGATATTTGAATGTTTCGCCCTTGTTGCATTGACAAACATCATAGTCTTCCACAAAAGTGAGAACGTCCTATTTCATACCATATCAGGAAAAATAACATTTGACATGATCATAGGTTTTGTTAAACCTTGAGTGCCCAACTGTGAGTGTAGCATGAAGCTCAAAAACTACCTTGGATTTAATTTGTGACTGTTTACTTAAATACAAATGGCCTTTGTAGTGAAGCTCATCATTATGCCAAGAGTACCCTAGGGAAACTGGATTATTGGTTTGCAATTGTTGGATCAGATGCGAAATTTTGGGATCTTGTTTCCATTCCTGACGAACAACTTAGAGCCAATTTGGTATAATGAAGGAGAGGGAAAAAAGAGACCCTTCATCTTCATATTTTCTTGAAAGAGAATCAACAACCACATTGTCTTTGCCTTTCTTATAAATTATCTCATAATTATATCCAAAGAGCTTAGTCACACATTTTTGTTGCTTCGGGGAAGAAGGGTGTTGCTCAAAAAAATACTTGAGGATTTGATGATCTGTATTAATTTGGAAGCGTTTCCCCAATAGATAAGGGTGCCAGAGATCCACTGCATGCAAAATAACCAACATTTCCTTTTCATAGATCGATTTACCCAAATGTCACTCTGACAATTGTTTGCTTGTAAAGGACAAATGTCGACCATATTGCATAAGGAATGCTCCAATTCCTCTCCCAGAAGCATCGCATTCTAGGAAAAAGTTCTTTGTGAAATCAGGAAGGGCCAGGACCAGAGTGGTACATATAGCCACCTTCAAGGCTTCAAAGGCCTGATCAACTGCGAGATTCCAAGTGAAAGAATTATTTTTAATGAGAACAATGAGGGGCACCATAATCTTTCCATAATTCTTAAAAAACTTGCGATAATATCCTGTTAAACCCATAAAACCACACAATATTTTGAGAGTCTTTGGGAAATGCCAATCCTGCATAGCTTCAATATTATTAGGATCCACCCTAACACCTACAATTCCAACAATATGACCCAAGTATTCGACTTTTGAAGCTCCAAAAACAAATTTAGATTGTTTGAGGAAATGTTGGTGTTGAGAGAGTAAATGTAGAACTCGATTCACATGAGAAAGATGGGTTGTCTATCTTTTACTATAGATGAGGATATCATCAAAGAAAACTAAGAGAAAATGACGGAGAAAAGGATGGAAGACATGATTCATGAGGCTTTGGAAAGTGGAGGGAGAATTACACAAGCCAAAGGGCATGAAAAAAAAATCATAGTGGCCCTCATGAGTTTGAAATGCAGTCTTAGGAATGTCTGCCTCATTCATATGTATCTGGTGATATCTAGAATGAATATCAAGTTTAGTAAAGAATTGGGAATCACTCAATTCATCCAAGAGATCATCAATGATAGGAATGCACAATTTTTCTTTGATGGTGAGTTTTTTGAGGGCGTGGAAGTCAGGACAAATTTACCAAGAGACGTATTCATTAAGGACCATGACCACATCAGAAGAATAGGGGCTTGTACTAGGATGGATAACACCTTCGATGATAAATTATTAAACAATTTTCTCAATTTCATTTTTATGGGAAAAGGGATGATGATAGGGATGAACATTGGGAGGAAGGCTTCCGGGGACAAGGGGAATGGAATGATCATGAAAACCATAGGAAGGAGGAAGTCCCTGGTGAGTTAGTGAATGATGATGGAATGAATGACCCAAATGAACTAAGTCCAAACTATATCTATGCATCTTCCCAACTTGACACTTGTTATGTTGAGAGCTACTTTTATGTTGTGAGCTACTTTGGTCCACTTGTCCCCATCCTTAGAACTTAGGATAAAATAATTATCCATACTTTATAATTTAAGGAATATTAATATAATATTCCTTTTTGTCTTAATATCCATATCTTATCCCTTTTCCTTAACTTTTACCCCCTCCTTTCCCTAACTAGTGGATTTTAGTCCCCCATACTCTTTTATCGTGGTCGATCTACACACATCGATGTATTATATTAATGATAAGAAATATACAAAAATAGGGTTACTGGCCTTTAGAATCTATGCTCTTCGGCCTAATTCAACAGATCATATACACAAAGTCTCACTGGCCTCAAAATCGCGCACACTTAAGTTTTTTGCGTGCGGTATCCTGAAATGTGCACACTTCATCATTTTAGTGCACATTACATGTGAACACTATTCCATTGAAGGTGCATACAAAAATGATATAAAATAACTCACCAACTTAAGTACATTTTCATTTAAATTTACAATTGGGGTTCATCCTAGGGGTATTACAATCCCCTCCCCTTATTTATGCACTGTCCTTAGTGCATTATGTACACATATACAACCAAAATTTCAAAAATCCTGAAAAATATGAGGGATTTTTTCCCGCATAGCATATTCATGCTCCGAAGTTGCGTCCTCAGGACCATACCAGTTCCATTGGAGCTTTACAAGCCCTATGGATTGATTCAAGAGATGTTTTATTTTTTGATCTAGAATGTGTACCAGATGTACTTGGAAAGCGCCTTCTTTCTCCACCTGAATCACATTCCAATCAATAACATGATTAGCATCAGGTATATATTTCTTAAGCAATGATACATGAAATAAATTATGAATGGTCATTGATGTAGGAAGGAAATCATGTATGCTATAGGCCCAATCCTCTCTAGGATTTGAAACGACCCACAATAGAGAGCTGTCACCTTTGAACAATTTCTCAACTTCAGGGAACTTTTGTTGGCCTTCACTTTCAAGAATACATGGTCCCCCACTTTAAATTCCCTATGAGTTCTTCCCTTATCAACATAGATTTTCTTCCTACCTTGGGCAACCTTTAAATGTTTTTTATTTTTATTTTCAACATTTGCTCCTCCATTTCCTTGAGTAAATCTGACCCAACCAGTGCTCTATCTGCTGGGTTGTCCTAGCTTACCAGTGTGTTCCACCTTCTGCCATAAAGTGCCTCAAATGGGCTCATATTTAGAGATGCTTGCTACCCATTCTTATAAGAAAACTCTACTAAGTGTAGGTAGTCTTCCCATTTTGATGGTTTATCCATCACATACATCCTTAGCTCGAACCTTTTCCCCATGAGGTAGTGCCTCCACTTCCTCAAGGAATGCACTATGGCTGCTAACTCTAAATCATGAGTGGCATAGTGTTTTCATTCTCTTTCAACTTCCTTGATTCATAACATACAAAAAACCCATTTTGACTGAGGAATCTATTGTTCCTGAGTTTATACTTAAGGCTTCAAAGTATAATGTCAAGGCATCTGAAAAATAAAGAGAGTTTAAAATATGAATAGAGAGTCAATTCTTTAGGGAAAGAAGCTATGGTTGATTTCTGAGTTGTCTTTTCCTAGCTTCCCAATGTTCCTGGATGCTTATGTCCTGTTCAATCACTGCCCATGAACGTTCAAGTTCAACCCGAGTGTTAGCGGTCTCTAAAATGGTATTGAACAAGTTTAATGCAATGCTGGTCTGATCTGTGAGGCCGGGCTCAATATTAGGTTGTCTTGCAATAGGTATAGTCATGGAGGAAATAAAATTAAAATATTTTTTCTTTTTATGTTTTCTTTTTCTTGTCTTCAATTATATGAGAAAAATTCCTGAAATTGAATTAATAGTATAACAATTCAGAGGTTTTTTTTCCGTATCTGAGTCAAATTTGAAAATAATGAATGTGATGAAAGAAAAACATAAAGCTGTTAAAAAAGTGAGGCATTAATCACAGAAGAATCTCACTTTGATACAGAAGAAGGAAAATGGATGTGAAACCTTTAATGAAGCATAAAATGTGGTAATCTAGCTAATTCACAGGTCTTGTATTTGCTAATAGCCAACACAGAGGAAAATCTATAAACAATCAGATAACTAAATGAACCATATAACCACAGTAGATGTTGTACTAAGTTGTGATTAAGCATTCATCAAAGACATATAAATAAATATGCTGGAATACGAAAGAACAGAAGAACACATAACTCAAGATTGATAAAATATGGAGTCTCTGGTCTGCAGTTGTCTTAATTCTTGAAAAGGAGAGATCTCTCTATTACAATCGACCAGAAAAAATCCTTATTTAAGTCTTTTGAAATTATATTTATACAAAAGGTTACCAACCCTAGACGGTTGGAATTCTCCTTACTCCTAGATATTAACGGTTACAAAATAAAAACTTGAACCGTTTCACTTGTTTCCTTTCTATCTCTTTCTCATATTGGAAGAACGAGCATGCATGTGTTACTTCATTATTTCTTTGAAGTGCGTCCTTCACCTGACTTGAGACACTTGACACACCTACTTATAAATTGTACTAAAATTCTGGAAGGCTCTGTCACATCCTTTGCCTAAAAAAGATACAACTTTCTCTATAATTTCGACAACCTATCTTCAATCCTTTTACCTTCGAAATTTATTGACTGCAACTGTAGATTTGGCTTTACCAACCATCTATCCATTTGAGCGATATCAACCTGTTTCAAATGTGAAATTTCAATCTGAGCTTCATTTAAGCTTTCTTTGATGTCCAATTGATGCTTTATAACATTGATTTTCCCTAATACTCCAACACAATTGTCCTTTCCAATGTCTAGTGATTTTTATCTAGCAAATCAAAAGCCTCTTCAAAATATTCCTTTATTTCTTTGGCCAGTTTCTTACTCTCATCTATATTGGCTTCCCATGACTTTAGGATGATATCACCCCTGATTTGTTCTGCGACAGTCAATCTGGGAGTTACTGGTACCTCTTCCCTAGCCGAAGATACGACTGCCTTTTGAAAGGTGGTTCGGGCTGCAGTAGCCTCTTTTTCTCTGAAACCAATATTATCTAATGATTGAACCATCTCCCGAAAATAATCTTGGATGATCCCTACCTTAGAAAATAGGTTTTTTTGTACTGCTTCCAACTTCTGATGCATTTCCAACACCTGGGCTTGAAACACTTCTATATAACAATCTGGCTTTCAGTAGAACTCAATTTAGCTTGCAATTGCCTTACTAATTCTTCTTGTTGGATGACCTGGCCTTGACTTGCTTGAGCTGTCTTGTGTACTTCTTCAAGATATGATTTAAGTTGTTGAATTTCTTGTCTATCTTTGGTTCTAGACTGTTCAAGTCCTTTGCTGACCTCATTTTTGATATTATTCTCTACATTCCTTATTTGATCTCACAGCTGATTTATCAATTGATTCCTCTGCCTTAGCCTTTCTTTCAGATTATCAACAGAGAATAAGTTGGTTGTTGCAAAAGATCCTAAAGAGCTTGCCACGTCTGTAGAAAAATCTTCTTCTTCCAAATTTTTCATATCTAATAATACTCTATGCTTTTTTACCATTGCACCCTCTTTCATGTGCATTTATTTCTTCACCATGACCTTTCTTTTATTATTGAAAAAGAACTCGGTGGGAGGTATCTCCTCGAAAGAGATAAGCATGAAATCGATTATGAACATTGCCTTTGTATTAGGGTTTCGTCCGGTGAACTGTAATAGTGTGAAAACCTCAATGGGGTTTCCGATTTCTGTTGAAAACATTTTCCCGGCTTCTTCAGTAGTTGATTTCTCGGGCGAAGACGACGGTCTATCTTATCCATTATTTATTATTGTCTCTTTTTGATCTTTACCCTTCTTATCTAATATCTCTGTCTCTGGGATATTTCCCTTCTAAGTCAAGACCTCAACCTTCACTTGGTTTTCCAGGGTTTCTTGTTTGGTAGAGATTCCAAATTCTGGATTTTGGGTCTCTGCTTGTTGTGTATCTGGAGATTTTAGGCTTTTCCCTTGTAATACTTTGGGTAGGCCGATTTTCCGGTGTTTTTGGAAATTATAAAACTCAACCATTTCACTAGGTAGTAGAGATTGAACTCAGCTCTGAACTTCTTGGTAAGATCTTACCCCTCAGAAAATTTCGTCATGAGGGGACTCTTCAAGTTCATACTTTTTGATATTGCAACCGGCCATATGGTTTCCCATGACCCTCTTTGGGCCGTGCTTCTTGAATTCAATGCTAACCAGCTTTATCTCTTCTAAAGATGTAGCCTCCACCTTGGAGTGACCGAAATCCAATAAGGAAAATGAACCATTAGACAAAGGAAAAGATGGTCATACCTTTTTCTGCATGGCTTTTATCTCTTTTCTAATCCCACCAAGTATAGTTTGTCGTGCAACTTCACGACACACCAGTCTGTTTGGTAAAAATTGTGGTAATGCATATGGAAGGACCAAGCGACCGAAAACTATGATATAAGAGAAATGTTCCTCTATGTACCAGTCTGCCACTTTACCCAGATAACCATAACCTTGTCTGAAATTCTTGGAGGTGGGTGACCAAATATAAAAATATGCATCGACACCACTACCCAATTAAAGATTTCATAAAAGAAATATTTTGCCTTGTCTTCCCAGAGCTTCGAATAGTAATCATGAATTTTTTCTGCATTGTCTGGAGTCCAACTCTAGCTCATCATCAAGAAAGGCGTCATGAAACATATAGTGTCCATAACATAAGCTGACATAACGAATGGAGCTGGTTTCCCTTTGGTTTTCTTCGTTTGGTATTTTGAAATTTCGTTGGCCAAATTATCTGAAAATATCTTTGCCCAGTCAAAAGAAAATCCTTCTGCCATTGAATAAATAATGGGAACCCATGGTAGGAAGAAATGGGCCATGTTCTCTTTTCCATAAATTCTTCACATCATCATGGCTATATACACGAACTGTGGCCCAAGTGATGAGATGGAATATACGCTGTGAGATCCGACTTTGAACTTTTCAGGGCATGAACACCAGTCTTTGATCAGGTTGAAAAGACTCTTTCCAAATTGATCACACTCCTTATTATTAAAATTCACAAGAAAACTGGCGTTATAAATGAAGTTTGTTGTTGCAGATAATATATACATGACTTGTATGTGTTCCGGTCGAAATTACCCAACAACTACTTTATGAGAGTTGAATATCGTCCGTGTCGGGATATCTACATGATCCAATGCCCATCTAATCATGTTAGTGTAAGGTAAAATCCTCGGCCTGGTTTCTATCTTGTGCAGTTCTGCTTGAGCAATAATCTTATATTTGGTAGATAAATTATCCTTTTCATTGTCGCTTGAGTCATCAGGACAGTTTACCACTTCGTATTGTATGGTGTTGAACACATGTGTCCAGGTTTTATCTGCGTTTATACTTCTGGGCGAAGTATCATAAATAACGTCTATGTTCTAGCCAGAACTTTCACCAGCTGCTTTAGGCACTTTCCATGGAGCCATGATATCAAATTCAGAGTTATGTTACCTGTTATAGAGAATGAGAATGCAGAAAGCTAGTTATTTCACTAAGCCAACTCTAAGAAAACAAGAAAGTGATTCAGAACTAAAAATCCTTTTTGCCTTAAACACATAAACCATGTGTATACCTTCACTGACAACGTGTTTAATTCCTTTAATAAAAAATATTTGGGCATTAAAATCTGATTCTATTTGGAATCATTTCCCTAAATAAGATATTAATGTCATTTATGGTCGATATCTCGGGAAAAACACATAATTTGAATGTATCAGAGTTAATTTTAAGCAATAGATTAATTATAGTATAATCGTCATTTAGTACCTTAATTAATCATACCTAACACTTAATCAAGTTTCGGTGTTTCAGGTCTCGGGGATCTTTAAATAAGTTTAAACTAAGACTTACGGAAGGCGAAGTTGCAACAGGTTTTAATTAACTGTAACCATATTTAACTCTCTTAATTAATCAGGATTAGTTTTAAAATGTCGAGGTTTCAGGTATCGGGACTTCAAATCCTTTATATTTAAGAGCATCCTGAATCACGAAGTCACGACGAGATTTACTCTTTGTTAATCTTACTTAATCGTTAATGAACCTGGCTTAACATTTAATACTTTCGTGAGTTCGGGTATCGAGACTTCGAGGATGCTCAATATCGAACCTTCGTATTTTGTGAAACCCCGACTCCCAAAATTTCAAAAGCAAACGTTTATATAGATTGATTCATTAATTAAAAAGGTGGCTCCATAACCTGCTAAGACATTTAAACCTTTGGATTGATAGGAAGATTTCATTTCGACGGTGATTATCCAAGTGCATTTTCATGCTTTTTATTTAAACAAAAATAAAATTTATTTTTAGTCTAAGGTTTAGAAAAATATATATGTTTCAACAGACTCCAAGTCCTTCTTTACATGCATCGGTGCATACAATGAAGTATTCATTTGGATCTGCAATCCTTAGTATTGGAGAACTTGTTAATAATTTCTTCAAGTGTTGGAAACTCTTTTCACAATTCAATGTCCACTAAAACTTCACACCCTTCTTTTGAAAGGAAGTGATTGGGTGTGAAATCTTTGAGAATCCTTCAATAAATCTCCTATAACAGTCTACAAGACCCATGAATGATCTGACCTCTGTCACATTCTTTGGCGTTGACCATCCTCTAATGGATTCTATCTTCTCAAGATCCACTACTATCCCATCCTCTGAAATGATATGTTCAAAATAATGAATTTGCTTCTGATAAAATGAGCACTTGCTCAATTTTGCATACAACTGATGCTCCCTTAATAATTGTAATACCATCCTCAAGTGTTGTTGATGCTCTTCCTTTGTTGATGCTCTTCCTTTGACTTAGAATATATAATAATGTCATCTAAAAACACAATGACAAACTTATCTAAGTATTCTATGAAAATACCATTCATTAAACACATGGAGACAACTGGTGCATTTGATAATCCAAAGGGCACCACTGTGAACTCATAATGACCATACCTTGTTCTGAAAGCAATCTTGTTGATATTTTTTTCTTTAATTCTTACTTGATGATAACTTGACCTAAGATCATTCTTGGAGAATATTTTTGCATCTTTCAGTTGATCAAAGAGGTCATCGATCCTTGGAAAAAGATACTTATTCTTTACAGTGACTTTGTTTCACTTCCTAAAGTCAAATCAAAGTCTCAATGTTCCATCCCTTTTCTTCACAAATAAAACTGGGGCACCCCAAGGTGACACACTTGGGCGTATATACCCCTTCTTCAAAATCTCTTCAAGTTGCATTTGCAACTCCTTCAATTTTGATGTACTCATCCTGTATGGAGTCTTGGATACTGGAGTTGCTCCATGCATCAAATTTATGGAGAAATAAATGTCTCTTTTAGGGGTTAATCTTGGTATTTCCTTAAGCACATCTTCAAAATCTTTTAGGACTGTAGAATCTTCAATATTTTACACCTTATCTTTAGGTGTCTCTTCCATATGAGATGCAAATATTTGACACCCTTTTCTGTAACATTTCTTCAACTGTAATGCTGAAATTTCTTTGATGGTTATTACCCTGGGAATTCCCTGCATTGTCCTTAGGTTCCCTTCCTAATCCAAGAAAGTAAATTCCTTGTTATGACAATCTAGGATAGCATGATGTTGGTCCAACTAATCCATCCCAATTAGATGGTCATAGGAACCTAAAGGCAAGATGTTCAAATATTCCCTGGTGTTCAGTCCATTCATGTTCATAAGACCTCATTTAACCATCTCATTAAATTTTCTTTTGGCTCTGGTAGCCAGTTGCACCAACCAATATTTTCCATGCTTGCTTCTTGGAAAATGCAAACTTTCCACCATCTTAGGATCTATATAACTATGACTAGCTACAAAATCAATTAAAATAGCAATGTTTTGGTTGTTGATCATACCTTCCACATCAATCATATGTGGTTGATACTCTGCTTGTTTGTTGTCCAAGACTACATATATCCTTGGTACATTTCTACCCATGTCCTCCATTGTTTCAGCTTGTTGTACATTGTGAAAAATCCTCACTTTTTCACCTCTGTGAGGACAATATCTAAACATATGATCTTCTTTACAACCCCAACATTGAATAGGTGGCTTCCTTGGCCTTTGAACCCCTGTCTCAATCGTTCTGGGTTCTCTATAAGTTGGTTGTCACTGAGGATTATATCTGAATAATGGTGGCTTAGTCCCCTTCTTCCTCTCATCCATATTCAAATTGTTTTTGTCTTCCCAAGATTTTTGGAAAGTTGGACTTGATTTTTGTTGATCATATAGGAATTTATCTCGCCTTATGGTCTCCTCCAATGTTTTGGGATCATCATATTGTATTTTGTCACTGATGAATGATGGAAATCCACTCAAATACCTCTGAATCTTAACTCTCTCATCCTTGATGAAAGAAACATACTTAAATAGTTCTAAAATCCTTCTTTCATATTCATCTATGGTCGTACTCCCAAGCTTGAGTTCAAATAACTCTTTCATTTTCTTGTCATAGTATCTCTTAGTCAAGTATTTCTTTTCAAAATACTTCTTGAATTTCCTCCAAGTAACATTTTTCTCTTTAATGTGTTGCACCTGCACAAGTTGATCCTACCACATGGATTCTTTTCCCTTGAGTTGATAGATGAAAATTATTCCTTCTGCATGAGAATAATAATTATGCAATTCAAATTACTTTCTCATGCCCATCAACCATGTCTTTGCATATTCATCCTTCTTGTGCTCACCATCAAATGTAGTAGGTTTCATTTTTTTCATTTCTCCTCGTAGATCATACACCCCATTCCTCTTATGTTTCCTGACAGGGGATGAACTTGAGTTGTTGTGTTCTCTCTTATTGTAATGCCTTAGGGATATGGTGATGTCTTCTAACACTTCTTGTTCTTCGTTTCTCATCAAGAGACCTATGACTTACTGATTTTCTTGAGCCACTCTCCTTATCCAATTTATTTTCTATTTTGTTCAGGATCTGCATTAACTTCATGTTGAAGTCCTCATTTTTCTCCTTGGATTTCATAATCCTTTAATTATCAACTTTATGGCTTTGGACATCCTTTCGCAAATTTTTATTGGTCTCTACCATATTCATGTTTTCACCCCTTCCTTCTCTATGTCCATTGGAGTTTGTTCCTTCAATGCTCATATGGACATCCATCCCTCTGATCTCATCCTCCTGGCTGTAGGACCCCTATGCATATTCCATTCCTCTACACTCTGTGCTAATTCTGATATGATCTAGTTGTTGTCAATTATGCAAAATGCGTATCCAACAAAACTTTGTCAAGCTAACTGATTCAACAATTTCATGAAGATATGAACCATTCTGGTTCAATAATTCATCAAAATTATTTCTTATGATTCCCTGAAAATGAAATTCCCAGATCAATTTTCTGGGTGAATAATTATATGCTATTGTCCAATACCTTTCAAACGCATGCTTCCGTGCTCAATTCTAAATCTTGAGCAGAAAGTTATGGTTATTTGAAAATTGTCTATTAATTTTTTTGTTCACTCTTCAACTTGGTGCAATTCTGTGCTGTAATTATGCATTTTTTCACCTCCTCCATTGGATTTTTAGTAGGAGATCAATTAGGTTTCTTCATATACATATTTTGGATAGTTTTTCTAAGTTTCACTTCTTTCTGGGTTCTGGGCTGCTAGTTACAACCTGCTAAAGTTCTAGGCCAATTAATGTTTTTGGTATCGAATGTTACTGGTACTTTCTTTTCCATCTTAAACATTTTTAACATGCCCAGAAATTTAATTCATCTCTAGGAATGTCTTCTATGGTTCAATATATTTCCATAGACTTCTCCTGCGCCTCAATCTGATTCCGAAGAAGAAAGTTATGGCCCTTCGAAGTTAGTTGGGTCTTAAAATCTACCCTCCACTGTTTGTCCTGTAACTTCCTCACAAAATCTTTGTTTGATGAATGGTTTACACCATTAGAAATATCTCTCTAAGCTCTTTCATTTGAGCTATAGGCATAGAGTGTACCTTGGTACACTTTGTTCTCGAGGTTTTTGAGTAGCTAAAATGTTGTTGAGGGCCTCAAAAAGGCATTGCAAAAAGATGACCTTCAAACAATATAAAATGTCGCACAAGTTCACTGCTTTTATGCTAATGTAGACCATCCAAATGACTTCACGCACACAAATTTGAACATGTACACCCATATTTAGCATGCAAAGCAACACCATAAGGTAGCACATGCTCCACACACCTATAACCAATGTGGATCACTTCTCTGTCGTGCCAATAAATGGTGCACACTACTTTTGTGTCGCACGCCAATATCCAACGCACACAATTTTGGTTCATGCACTAATACCTGTTGTGCGCAATTTTTGTGTTGCACACTAATATTCTGCACGCATTTTACTCTACACACTGCACCATGCCAAATTTTAGTACGCCCCCACCACGCACTAGTACTCCGTGCACACCATTAGCTGAATTGTTGTGCGACAACATATATCAACATTGCGCGCACACCAACAAAATTCCTCTGTGCTCTGTAAATGCTGCGCACACCACGCACACCATTATTATGCGTGTGCACACTACGCGTGCCAGTATTACGCATGCACCACTCAATCTGCACCACGCATTGCTAAATTTAGTGCGCACATCCGTGCATTGTTATTTTTCGTGCATTACCACTCTGCCCTACGCAGTGCCAAAATTTAAGTGTGCGCACACACACACACCAATATTTTCCGTGCAATACCACTCTGCATTGCACAGTGCCAAATTTTAGCACGCACACTCGCACACCAATATTTTTCCATGCAATGCCACTCTGCACCACGCACCGCCAAATTTTAGCGCACGCACCCGCACGCCAATATTTTTTCGCAAAATGCAACTCTGCACCACAACACCAAATTTTAGTGCGCGCAGCTGCGCACCAATATTTTTCCACATATCACAATATTTTCACTGTGTATCATGCATTTTTAGTGCGCCCACCTGTACACATTCATTTTTATGCGCATCAATTCCTCATGAATTCTGCTGCAGAAATTGGGGCTTTTGACTAACATTTTCCCAGTTTTTACCATAGACATTCTGCAACCATGAAATTTGTTCAATTTCACCCCGATAACACCAATTCAACCTATGGAACAAAAAATTGTTGTTGGTTGACATTTCTGGAACAAATTTTTCCCAAACTCAATTCATAAATTGAGAGTTTTAAATCAACTAATCTCGCTCCATCTATCATGGCTTCATTGTAAATTCAAATTCGACCAATTCTAGGTCTGAATTTGCTAGAACAAATATTAAATCAAGCATATCTCACCAACTGGCCAAATTTCTCAATTTTCCCAAGAATTTAATAACAAAATTTGGGTTTTTTTCCTAATTCCACATCGTTGCTTTTAAATTTTACCATGGACGTTCTGTAACTTGAAATTTGGCCACTTTGAAATCAATTCTCTGTGGAATTTCTCTCCAATTCAAATTTCCCGACCCATCCAGGCTCTGTGTTGAAAACTGGAGGTCTGATATCATATTGTAACATCCCCAACATCCAACTAGGCTATGCCACGTAAAAATTTTCGAATTGTATGCAAATTAAAACATATACACACAAAAACTCTTGCGAAACTTTATATATAGAACATAAAACATACACATACATTTTGTAAATGCACAGATTCATACATAAATAAAATTAAACATATACATGCAACATAAAAAAACAATACTGATAAATATAAAGACAGGTATAAACCACACACAGGAAAAGCCCATAAAAATAAACACACAAATAATAATGCAACATGTGATTTAACACACAATTGACACTTATCTTGGTAAGAATATCACCAACTGCGTACAGACCTTCCACAAACCTCCCAACCTTAGACCACACTACTCATCAGTCTCAGCAGTGGGTCACCCCTAAGCTAGGACTAAACTCCACCCGGGTAAATGGATTCCTAACCATCTGACATATCTCAAACAACAGGAAAGACTCTGTCACAAGTGCCAACTCAAACTAACATCCTACAGTCGCTCATTCCCCACATGCATGTCCCAACCCAAGAAGTGTGCCCCTTCTATGCTGAACAATCCCTCGGCTGCCCCACTTCCTTTCCAAGGATTCAGCTACAGGCTGGAAAAGAAGTCTCAAATCCCTGTAGCCATAGTTTAGCACCTTCAGAAATCAATTCCCAACAATTCTCTCACCTAGAGATAAATTTCTCATGGGCCTGACAACTCGACTCTTCAGTCTCCCACAGGCCTGACAACTCATTTATTCAGTCCATCTCCCAAGATAACTAGGTACAGGTACAGGTACAGGTATGGGTATGGGTACAGGTACAGTGATAGTAATAGAAAGGTATGAAGGACATCCCAATGAGTGAGTGAATGATGATGGAATGAATGACCCAAATGAACTAAGTCCAAACTATATGTATGCATGTTCCCAACTTGACACTTGTCATGTTGAGAGTTACTTTGGTCCATGCGTCCCCATCCTTAGAACTTATGATAAAATAATTATCCATACTTTATACTTGAAGGAATATTAATATAATATTTCCTTTTGGATTAAGCTCCCTAGTTTATCCCTTTTCCTTAAATTTTATCCCCCCCCCTTTCCCTAACTAGTGGAGTTTGTCCCCCATACTCTTTTATCATGGTCTGTCTACACGTAGCGATGCATTATATTAATGATAAGACATATACAAAAATAGGATCACTGGCCTTTAGCATCTAGGCTCTTCGACCTAATTCAACACATCATATACACAAAGGCTCCCTGGCCTCAAAATTGCGTGCACTTAAGTTTCTTGCACACAAGATCCTGTAATGTGAACACTTCATTATTTTAGTGCGCAGTACATGTGCGCACTATGCCATTGAAGGTGCATACAAAAATGATATCAAACAACTCACCAAATTAAGTACATTTTCATTTATATTTACAGTTGGGGTTCGAACTAGGGGTATTACAAACAAACAAAATTACTTGGCTAAACAAGACACCCTTAGGGAACAAGAATGCTCGTAACATATAGAAAATGATCCAACTTGAACAATTGCAATATCTAGTAAATTTACATATATCAATGCAAAAATATTATATCTCCAATGAAACTTAGAATAGTGGAAAATCAATTGGGTTATGGAGTCTCTTGTGTAAGACATATTTGTTTTACTTCTCTAAGGATGTAAGTCATTTTACTCCCTAGAGAAAACACAACTAGGAAGGTAAATCTAGGAGGGTGTAAGCCCTTTATTCCTCCTAGCAACCTTTGCAAAAATATAGCTTATTCAAATATAACAAGGTAGACATGATGGACGGTGTATTCCCTTATACTCCTCCAAGGGTATAGACAATTCTATGCTTGAAACAAGAAGAAACCAAACAACAAATGCAAAAAATCCTTACCAATTGGAAGAATAACATGGAGAAACCCTTATTTATTGAGAGTATTCCACCTAAATACCAAGAAAAACACTTCCAAGAGATAGTTCCTTAGTTATCTTCACTAATAGAAAAATCACTATCATCCAAGAGACATTCAAGAGAGAGATAGATAAAAATGTTGGAAGATTGGTTGTTGTCATTGATGTCAACCCTAGTCATGGGTTTGGACCGCAAGATTGATGAAGGTATTTGGACATGAAGGAAAATGCACATGCAGATATAACACCCATGGATGGATAGTATACATCATGTTGTTTTCAGTGGTATGTGGCACATCATGTGGATCCTCATGGTTGAGGAGAAATGAATTTTTGAAGATGACAAAGTGAATTGAAGAAGGAAGTACATGTAGGCCCTGAAGATAAATAAAGAAAAGAATTACAAAATAAGAAAGTGTCAGGTCATCCCTAATGTTAAAAGGAAGTGACATAAATGGTACAAATAAACATTATTATACATTCATTTGATACAAGTTGAATTTTGGAGAAATAATAAGTAAAGAAGGTCGGATTTCAAGGGAGGATGAAGTCTTTTGGTGATGTGTTCTAAGGTATGTTATTTTCAGGTCATCTTACCATTTTTGCTATAACTTTTTTTTATAGAATGATTCAGATGGTGAAATGGCTATGGTATTGAGAAGACATATCAAGGTACCTCTGGTAAAAATTTCAGCTCTTGATTCACTATAATTATGGAGATACACTCTGTGGAAGATAGGGTTTGTGACCAGTCCTGAAGCTAGTCAATAAACAAGTGTTCTAGGTAAAATAGTCATAACTTATTCATCGAGAATCAAAATTACGTGGGAAAAATTTCATTGGAAAGAGTACAGAATTTTGTTTCTTGTGTGTGAGTTTCAGAATCAGATGTTAAATATTGAGCGCGGGGCATTCTGTACAAGTTCGGTCTCCTGAATAGACCAGAATTGAATAAAGTCTACCATTCTTTCTATAACTTCTTTTTGGGAAGGATTCAAGGAGTGAAACTTGGAGGAGTTTCAGAGAATACAT
>JASDQU010372620.1:0-19433 GCA_032191745.1 Picea mariana
GTCTTCAAGAATGAATATGAAAATGACAAATTTGCCAGGTCCAATAAGGTTCAGAGTCCAACATATACAGCAGCGGTGGAGTTGTTGAGATTAGTCTCCAAGTGGGAGATTGTTGGTTGTGGAGCCTGATTATCTTCCTGATTCAGAGGTCTTTGCTTTCAGCCGTGTTTATACCCCATGAAGTATTTACACCCCAGAAGTATGTACACTCTTCCACGCGGGGGAGTGCAGAAGGGGGGTACCCCCTCTGTGAGGTCCGGGGGGGGATATCCCCCCGGCTGGGGGCAAGCGAGGGTTTAGGGGCAGCGTCCCCCAATGGGGGTTCGGGGGCGAAGCCCTCGAAGCAAAAATTGCCTTGTAAAAGTATATTGTAATTTCATTGTAAATCTGGACTGTTCATTATAAGGTCGCAGATCTAACGGTAGAGATTATGTTAGGGTTTTTTTCCCTAGAAGGCAACCCTCTTTTATGAGGGAAATGTATTGCGGCTATGTATGGTGGTGAACATTGTATTCTGAGAGAGGAGACTGTGAGAGAAAGAAGAAGAAGTTACAGCGTGTTTTGTTGTAGGTTGTATCCCTTCATTTGCTGGATAATATTAAAGGAAGGACCTGGCAATTTCTCTGGTAGACGTAGCCCACATTGGGTGAACCACGTAAATCTATGTCTCTCTTGTATTATGTGTCTTCTGTGTTTTGTTTCTGCATTTGTTTTATTTTATTACTCCACGGTCCTGTTTTTCTAACACAAATTTGGAGCAAGTGTATGCGTGTGTTGGAACAAAGGACCACCGAAAGGTGAATCTATAATTGTTGCTTTCACTTTGGTTGGTTTGTGTCATTGCAGATCTGATCTCACAAGAGCACCGGAGTGAAGTAGGGACAAGAGAGATATAAGGAAGCAATATCTAAAGGTATGTCATCTATTCCTTCTTTGGTAGTAAATTCAATGGTAGCAACTTAGGGAAAGCGTCATGTCCTGTCTTGTTTTGTTCTAGATCCAGGTGGATCTAGGGATATTAGTTTATGTCTGCATTCACCGATTTATCTAATAACACCTCTCGCTACCTGGGACTCCCTCTTTCTGACTCAGCAGCCAGAAACATCTCCTGGGACTCTCTCCTACTCTCCATCACCAACTGTCTCAGTAACTGGACTTTTCACTCCCTCAACCTTCCAGCTAGAATCGTTCTCTTAAAGTTATTCCTCCAAGCCATCTCAACTTACCTCTTCTCAGCACTAGCTTCCCCCGAATTAGTCATAAATAAAATAAAAAATCTACAAAGAAAATTTATATGGCTTGGACACAACCTGAACAAAAAATGGGCCTTAGTCAACTGGGACAAAGTCTGCAAGTCTAAATCTTCAGGTGGTTTGGGCCTCTGGGACCCTAGTAAATTAAATAGCACCATGGGAGCAAGAATTTGGTGGAGATGGATCAAAACTCCAACAGAGCTCTAGGAAAAACTATGGAAATGAAAATATGCCCCAAATACGCACCAAAGTCAACTTATAAGAATGCAGGGGCAAATTCAGGGCTCCAACATCTGGAATGTGGCCTGGAAAAATCGACCACTCATACAGGAACATGCTTTCTAGGGAGTTCGCAATGGTCAGAGTGCCCTATTCTGGACGGATTCCTGGCAGCAAATTCCACCCCTATGACTGGAAGAAAATTTACAACCCTATGAAAATCACATTCAAGATCTTGCCACTCTCAAAGTGGCAGATCTGTGGACAGAAATCCCCAGCAGCTCTCCCTGGCGAAGCTGGAAATCAACTCATCAGGAACTCCAAGTGGAAATGAACTGTGACTTGCAACACTGGAAACAAGCTACAACCCAAAGGTGCATCAGGAAAAGCATAGACCAAGACATTCTCAGATGGGGATACACACCTCATGGAAGCTTCACACTCAAGGAGGGATACACTCTTCAGGAGAATTTCCGTAACCTTCAGAAAGACAACATCTGAACAACAATATGGAAATCAAAACTCTGGCCCAAAAGCTCTACTTTCCTCTGGCTTCTACTACAAAACAAGATATTAACTTGGGACAACCTCCAAAGACGAGGTTTCATTGGCCCCTCGATCTTCCATCTCTGTCATCTCCAGGCTGAAACCATGGAGCACCTCCCAAATAACTGTATACTCAGTGAGAACATTTGGAACCAGGCCACTCAACTCATGAGAAGAACGAAACAAGTTAAAAATAGCATCATAAGTACCATCAGGGATTGGGGCTTCGGTCCCTTCAAAATTCCTATCTTGAACAGAGCCTGGAAAATATTACCAGGCTTCATAGTGTGGCAACTATGGAAAGAGAGGAACATAAGAAAATTTCATTCCCAACCATCTCCTCCTACCCTCCTCTGGAATACAATCCTCCTGCATCTTCAGGAAACTCTTCATCTACATTTATGGATCAAGGAAGACTTCCCCTCTGACCCAGGTGAGCTCTCGATCCTCAACTCCTGGGGCTTCTCATTTTCACACTCCACCCCTCCTCAACAACTCTCGAGGCTTCTCGTTTTCACACTCCGCCCCTCCTCAACAACCCCCTCTAATTCCAAAATCCCTCAGTCCCTCTAAGTGGTTCCCCCCTTTCCAAGCTTCCATAAGGTCAATTTTGATGGCGCATCAAAAGGAAATCTAGGATACTCAGTCTATGGAGCGGTCATAAGAAACAACTTGGGCCAAATTCAAAGCCTCACTATAGGAAATCTCGGATACGACACCAACAATTAGTAGAAATCTGGGGTCTCATCAAAGGGGTGAAAATGGCTCTAAATCAAAACCTCACTTGTCTGATTATTGAAGGAGACTCCAAAATCATAATAGAATTGGCAACAAAAATCCTGAATGGCAGAGATCTAGGGAAAATCACTCCCATTTGTCGCCTCCTTGGCCCTCTTCACACCTTCCAGGCCCTTCTCAGACCTTCTCTAACTCTAACTCCCTCACCCATTAGGCGAAGTGTAAGCAAATCTGCAGACAGACTGGCCAATGTAGGGGTTGACTCGATGCAATAGATCATTCTCCAAGATCCCAAGCCATCCCAAATCTCTTCCCTCTGGCTCCAATGTGAGGAGCTTGCCCAGCTGGATGGCCCCAATCTGGACGGGGTGCCACCTTTGTCTACCTAGAATTCCTTCCAAGTTAGAAATGATCCGGGGTGAGAGGGAAACCATCAACATCAGCGTAGATGATCAACAGCCGACAGATGATTTAAGGACCTCGGCAATCGGGAGTCGCGAGGTCGATGGATGTTGTTTCTCAAAGTCGAGAAGTCGTAAAAAGCGAGAGTGGATCTGGATCATTGGTGCTAAAGGAGTTATGAACCGTCGATCTGGCCCCATTGATCTGACGTGAGGAAATTTTGGGAACTCGGCTATTGAGAGTCCGACACATGAAAGCAGCTATTTCCCAAAGTTGTGAAATTGCGAAATGTGAAATAGTGATAAGCGAGAGCAGATCCGGATCATTGGTACCAGAAGATATCTGGATCGTCGATACGGTCCCATGGATCTGACGTGAGAAAATTTCGGGATCTCAGTTATCGAGAGTCCAAAGCATGAAGGCAGTTATTTCCCAAAGTCGTGAAATGTGAAATCGGGATAAGCGAGAATAGATCAGGACCATTGGTACCAGAAGAGATCTGGACCATCGATCTGGTCCCATGGATCTAACACGAGGAAATTTCAGGATCTCGGCTATCAGGAGTCCAAAGTATGATGGTAGCTATTTCCCAAAACCGTGAAATTGTGAAATGTGAAATCATGATAAGCAAGAACAAATCAATACCATTAGTATCAAAAGAGATCTGGATCGTCGATTTGGTCCCATGGATCTGATGTAAGAAAATATCGGGATCTCGACTATCGGGAGTCCAAATATTGAAGGCATCCATTTCCCAAAGTCATGAAATGCGAAATCGCGAAAAGCGAGAACAGATCAGGACCATTGGTAATATAAGAGATCTGGATTGTCGATTTGTTCTCGTGGAAGTGAGAAAATTTCGAGAACTCGGATATTGGGAGTCCGTAGCATGGAGGAAGTTGTCTGCCCAAGTCATAAAGTCGTGAAACGCAAAATCGCGAAATACAAGAGAAGATCTGGACCAGTGATCCTGAGGAAATCTGGACTGTCAATCTGGTCCTGAAGGACTCTGATTGTATTTTGGTGTAAGAAGATAGGCTACAAATCTTTTTTGTAAGCTTTCAGTTGGAATTAATATAAGGATCCACTTTTTATTCAAAAAAAAAGGGTTCTCAAGCTAGAATTTTAGTTTGGTCAGCAAATGAGATGATTAGATTTATGGGAGTATTCCTTGATACTTAGAGATGGAAGGTGTCAATTATATGTTTTTGATATGGGATTTAAATGATCGACTAGTTTGGCCTATGTATGATTTGTCACAGGAGAAGAGAATTTTGTAAACTCTTTGGCCAAGCATGGGATCACATTTATCCTTAGTTTTTCTAGATAAATTATTATTTTATAATTAATATTAAAATAATAATCTTAATAGGTAGAATAGTTTGTCAATTGGATTTGTGGGTGGTTTGGAGGAATAGTTTTTATCCTCCCCACTCCAGTTCAATTCATATCGATCTTCAAATTTGATTTATCTTAGAGTTAATTTCTCAAATTTCATTAAAATGAATAAATTTTAAATTAAAATAAATTTAAACTAATTATTATTAAAATAATTCTATATTTTTATTTAAGATCATAGTGAATACAACAATTATGCGTATTTATAAAATATAGTATAATATATAGTTAGATTTGAAAGGAATTTTTTTCATTTTTGTCATTGTTATTAAAACCAATCTCTTGTGTTGTTTTATTGATTTTAGAAACGATTTTGACACAATACCCAAGAAAAACCTATGGAATAGGTTGGAAGAGATATAGGTTCCTTTTGAGTTGAGGGTTGTAGCAATAAGGTTGTATGATAATGTTATTTCCAAGTTTAGAAACTCTAAGGGTTGGTCAAAAGAAATTAACTTTAATATTGGAGTCAAGCAAGGCTCACTCAAGGCTCACACAAGGCTCTACCTTGTCCCATACCCTTTTTGGAATGTACATTGACAAGTTAAAAGATTGTTGTTTGAAAGAAGCAGGTTGCGTCAAACCAACTCTCACTAGTACATTCGTCATTCTTCTTCTTTATCTTGATGATATTGTTCTTATGGTGAGGAGTCCCTATGATCTTGGCAAGCAACTAAGAATCCTCAAGGATTTCTGCTCCAATACAAGTATGGTAATCTTGGAACACTTCTCTTAATGCTTCTCGAGCATAGAAATAAAATTCTAAAGAATTCTAAGTAATCCCTTACCTTCTTAAGGTCCAATGGGCCAATTTGGTCTTAGTGGACATCAATAATCTTTATCATCATGAATATTAAAATAATTGTATATTAAAGAATGGTCAAATCGATGGGATGGTTGGGGTGATAGGTGCAGGGGGAGTATTCTTAATCCCAGAGAAAATGTCATAGCTTCTTGTACATGGGGACTTGGGATGGTATCAAACAATGTTGTTGAAGCTTATGCATTATATGAAGGAGTGTGCATTGCAAAAGAGCATACTGTCTCTAAAATTGTGGTTTTTAGGGACTCTATGATGGTTTTCCAAGCAATCAATAAAAACACTGAATCTGAAAGCAATGTTTTCAATGGTATTATTTCACACACTCTCTCTCTCATTGAAGGTTTTGTTGAATTTAAAATATTGCATGTCGAAAGGGAACTCAATTCCTTTGCGGACCATTGGGAAAAGTTGGGTACAAATCTAGATAGAGGCATTTTAAATTTGAATGGGGTAAGGGAGACTTTTCCCATACCATAGTCGAGCCCCCCTCTTTTTTCATGCTGACAGGTGGATGATGGTGCATCCTGAATAATGTTATGTATATCTTCTCACACACTTGAGAATTTATGCTAATGGGTTAAGCATTCAATTTGATATGTGCCAATTCAACCTTTCATGTGGTATGTTCACTTTGGTTATGGCTCGTTATACTCTGTTGCTTGGGATGGTTTTTGTAACACACCCTACCCCCTAAATCCTCTTAGACTGGTGGGATGTCAAAATTTCCTCTTCCACTAAGCTTTTGTTCCTAGGTTTATGCCCTTATTAGACCTTTGTCCCATGTGGCGCACATGCAAACTTATTATTCGTGTTCTACACCATAGCACAGAGTTGCACATCTGTGATGTGGCAGTGACAATTCCATAGACTTGCCACCATTTTCTTCTCAGCAATACTCTGGTGGAATGCTACTACACAAACCAAGGATAACTCTTTCTGATTGAACAACCTTGCCTCACATGGCTCGACCTTATCAACAGTCAGTGGTGAATTGGGTCCATTTCCCATCAGGAAAGAAGGTTATATGATCCACATTTCATTCCTAACCAAAATTCTTCGACAACTCTACTCCTAAAAAATATAATGGTCTTCAAGTTAGGAAATCAATGGTACATATTTACTCTACACCTTAAACTCGTGCGATAGCTAATGCCTCGCTCGTTCTCCACTTAACACTTGGCTAGTGGGGCATATAAGAAAATCCGTGGCTATGAATTATCGGGATTCCTTACCTACAGATCAATGGTCTCCATCCATTCAGACCTCCACCATAAAAAATGCCTCGATCAATGTAGTCACGGGACATCCCGAATGGTTCTTCTTGATGAGAAACACTCCAATGGATCTGACGGTTCTCGGACCTTCACAAGGATTTCAATAGGGTTAAGGGTCATTTTTGGACTTAGTAATCTCGCAGTATTTATAGACACCTTCCTGTAAGGGTTGTAACTCAACTCCTCCAAGATTTTAAACCACTTCCTAGTAAGTAGTAAACCTTCTACCCCGACACCCCAAATGAAGACTTTATATCCTGCAAGCTTTCCATTTCAAAACTAGGGAAAACACAAGGTTATCGACTTGTACTTTCCTTCCATACCTAATCATAACAGTTACTTCATTTACCAATTAAGGGGAGAATATATCACTCCATTTAACTCATAACTAACAATCATTAATCATATTCATACTATTAACATGAACATAATATAGTTTACAACCATTAAAAAATATTCAACCGACATATTAGGAAACACTTATCTATTCAATGAAGTCTTCAACCAACCAACTGACTAAGGGTGAATGATTTTCCATCCAACCATAGGCTATGTTGTATTTTTCCTTTCTACATCATGCCACCCCCGTGCCAGGCCATGATACCACTAGGGGACTCTGATAGTTGACTCTCAGGTCAAATAATGGATTAGGAAGGTTACTCTCCTTCACTCCACTAGAAACAACATAAATCCCCTCTTCCCACTGAGCTCGGGGCTTCAATGAGTTTATCAAGCACCTTCCCACTTGAATTTCCTTTGCATAATGGACTCCCTTCTCTGATACAAAGTCACTCGATGACTTCCCCTTACTAGTGTCGTTTTCTTTCCTGCAAGTACCAAGTCACAACCCTCTCTTTCTCCAATCTGGATATGGGTCTTCTATGTTCCAGGGTGACCATCCATGTCTCAGGAAAACTTCATATTTTCCTCGGGAAAAACTTCCCAATTTCTTCTTTTGCTCATATATGTATGAGATAGCTTTGTCTACTTGCACACATTACCATATGTTTGTGATTCTACGATTCATCTCTGGCATGAATGTTCTATGTTCCTATTTGTATGTGAATTGTGGGTGTCGTGTGTGTGTCTTCCTATGTGTATTCTGTGTGTGTCACGTCTCTTTTCTGCGTGTTTTTTTTTGTTTTCTAGCCTCTTCCTCCTTATTCCTTTTCTTCCATCAGAACATTCTCCTTATTCCTCATGATCCCCATTGGCTTCTGTTAGAAGTAATCTCCTGGGGTCAAGCTCCTAAATCGAAGGGGAAAATATCTGCATACTTCTCGTTGACGTTGGAGTTGATCCTTCACTCTTCCAAGTACCAATTATGAAGGCAGTTATAACTACTCAACTACCCAATTTGAGCACCATTAATGGGTTCCTTGTGTTCAATATAAACAAGGTATGTTGGATAGGCTTATGCATTCAAGATATGCAGGTGTAGGTTGGGTTGTTGGGAAAGTTTCCTATTTTCCTCATTAAAACTTCCCAGTTCCACCTCACTAGTCCCACTCATGCTATCATGGACAATACTGCAAGGCCTCCCTCTCAATTAGTTGTCTGGTGTTTTTATTAATCATAAAAACAATTACAAGCTTCATTAATCACAATACATGAAATCTTAAACATGATTACAATCTTTGGGGAAAATGGGGTGTTACATTCCCCTCCCCATTAAGGAAACATTGTCCTCGTTGTTTTTAACACCATATATACAAGTTTACTCAAAAAACAAAAATGGATATGCCACCCTCATGGCATCTTCCAGTTCCCAAGTGGTTGCATTTGCTCCAAAGTGCTTCCATTGCACCTTGAATTGCATGATGACCCAGTTCCAGAGCAATGTCTCTTTCATATCCAAAATGTGTTAAGGCTCGAGCTAGCATTCTCCCTTGAGTTACACCCATATCACAATCCAATCAATAACATGATTAGAATTGTGAATAGACTTCTTTAATAAAGATACATGTAATAGATTGTGAGCTCTAATAGTATGTGGTAGGTAAATTTTGTATGCCATTGGTCGTACTCTTTCCAGGACTTCAAATGGTCCACAATAGTGAGGCACTAACTTGGCACAAGTTCCCATCCTTAGGGAGCTCCTTTTGGGCTTCACCCTGATATATACATGATCTCCAACCCTAAACTCCTTATGGGTTCTTTTTCTATCTACATAGATTTTTTGTCTATCCCGGGCTGTTTTTAAAAGTTATCCCTTAGTCTGATCACTTCATGCTCCATTTCTCTTAGTAGGTTTGGTCCAAGTGTGATCCTATCCACTAGGCTATCCCAACTGATTGGAACTCTGTATTTTATGCCATATAGAGCCTCAAATGGGCTCATCTTAAATTATTCTTGATAACCATTGTTGTAGGCAAACTCTACCAGGGGTATATATTTCTCCCACTATTTGGGTTGATGCGTGACATGCATACTTAACATGTCTTCCAACACTCTATTTACCCTTTTGGTCTAACCATATGTTTGAGGGTGGTAGGCTATGTTGAATGCTAGTTGTGTTCCCAATCTTGGAAACACGCCTTTCCAGAAATTCGTTGTGAATTTTGCATCTTTGTCTAAAATAATAGTCTTGGGCATACCATGAAACCTGAAAATCTCTTTCATAAAAACGTCATCAACATATATAGCTTTAAAAGTAGATTTTATTAGAATAAAGTGAGTTTCCTTACTCAACTTATCTACCACTACAATGATTGCATCATGTTACTTAATTGCCTTTGGTAAACCAATGATGAAATCCGTGGATATTGTCTCCCACTTTCATTTTGGGATTTTCAATGGTTGCAGTAGTCCTATAGGGTGTTTATTTTAAACTTTGACCCGTTGACACTCTAGGCACCTTGCAATATACTCCACAATGTATTACTTCATTCTTGGCCATTAATACAATTATTTCACTGTTGTTATCATTTTCTAATAACCATGATGTCCCACATAAGGCTTCTGATGAAACTCATCGATAATGAGGTACTTCAACTTTGTTAAATTAGGTACACACAACCTATTGTTATACAACAATAGATCATCTGTTGTAAGTTGGTATTCCTCATACTTTTTCATGTTTAACTCTTGCCACAAACTTTCCTTTACGAAATTGAAAATTTTATCCTCTTGCAAGAAGGTTTTGATTCTTTGATTGATGTTAGACTCACCTACACTTTTTTATTCTAGGTGTATTCTGTGCACACTTCAGTTGAGTGCATCTGCCACTTAGTTTTCTTTCCCTTTTATGTGTTTGATCTTGAAATAAAACTCGCTAATTAGTTCCATCCACCTGGATTGTCTAGCATTCAATCATGGCTGATCGAATAGATATTTCAATCCACAATTATCTGTAATCAAGATAAATCTTCTCCCAAGTAGGTAATGCATCCACATTTTTAACGCATGCACAATCATTGCTATCTCTAAGTCATGGTTGACATATCATTTCTCATGCTCATTCAACTTCATTGATTCATAATCACGTGTCTGTATTACATGAGGAATCCACCAAGTCCTTCATTGAAAGCATCAATGTAGACTAATAAATCCTTCTCATGGTTTGCAATCTTCAAAACAAGGGCATTGGACAAGAGATGTTTCAGTTGTTGAAAGATGGCTTCACACTCTGTTCATCATACAAACTTCATCCCTATTCTTTGCAATGAGGTAATGGAATGACCAATATTATAAAATCCCTTAATAAACCTCCTGTAGTATCCAACTAATCCCATAAATGATCTTACCTCAATTACATTATGAGGGCTTGGCCCATCCATGATTTCCTTTATCTTCTCAGGATCTACTACCACTCCCTCTACTGAGATTTTGTGGCCCAAATATTGGATTTACTACTAGAAGAAGTCACACTTGTTATATTTGGCATACATCTAGTTATCTCTTACCACCTATATCACCATCCTAAGATGTTCATCGTGCTCTTCCTTGGTATTAGAATATACGAGGATATCATCAAAAAATACAAGAATGAACTTATCCAAATAGTTGCTAAGAACACTATTCATTAAGCACATGAAGGTGGATGGTGCATTGGTAAACCCAAATGGCACCACCACAAACCCATAATTTCCATACCTTGTTCTAAAATTTATCTTGTCGATGTCTTCATTCTTAATCCTCACTTGGTGATATCCCTATCTCAAGTCAATTTTAGAGAATAATGTAGCTCCTTTGAGCTAATAAAAAAGATCATCAATCCTAGGAAATGGGTATTTATTCTTGATGGTCATCTTGTTCAATTGTCGGTAGTCAATTCACAACCGCAAGGTACCATCCTTTTTCCTTACAAATAACACAAGTGCTCCCCACGGGGATACACTTGGCTTGATATACCCTTTATCCATCATCTCCTTCAATTGCACCTTTAACTCTACCAGCTCTAGTGTACTCATTATGTAGGGTATTTTTTATGTTGGTACTTCTCTTGGTATAAGATCTATTGGGAAATTGAGGTCTCTCTTAGGAGGAATTCTAGGTAAGTTCTTTGGAAATACATCTTTAAATTCCCACAACACTAGGTGATCCTCAATATTCAACTCCTTGTTCTCTACTACATTGAGCACTTGTATTGCATACAAGGGATGTTGGATCATGATGTCATTGATGCCAATGGTTTGTCATTGATGCCAATGATTTGATTATTTGGGAGATTGTTGGATCATATGTCATTGATGTAAATGGTTTGGTTTGATTGATGTCAAGTAATTGATTGATATGATGCCCTTGATGAGAGTGATATATTGATAAATATGGATCACTGATATGATGCCCTTGATGAGAATGATATATGTCCAAGTGGAAACCAATTGATAAAGATAGATCATTGCTATGATGCATTGATGAAGATGGATCATTGAGTTGTCATTGATACATGATGCATAGTTGATATATATGATGTAGTGGTGAATTGATGCAAAGATGAATCATCATTGTCTTATCATGGTTGATAAGGTGCACAAATGGATGAACTCCAAAGTGGTCCCCTTATGGTGAAATCCCTCACGGGAAGACGCTTTACGGATTGAATTATCCTAGGAGAACGGTTGGAGGACCCATGCTTGTATGTGGAATAATGAGATGAAGATCAATGAATTTGTTGGTGAAACTATCCTAGATGGATAGTGCTTTTCATGCCATTTCCGGTGGTATGTGGAATGTCACATAACTCCTCACGGTTTGAGAGTTATGGCTCTACGAAGTTGAAGGACCCCCATATGATGACTTGAAGCCCCAAAAGGTCAAAGAAGTCAAAGTGCTTGAAAAGAAGAAATCATTATTTAAATGATAAAGTAAAGTGACAAAATCAAGAAAGATTATTTAAATGATAAAATGAAGTGACAAAATCAAGAAGGAATATTTAAATGATAAAGTATTGGAGAACTTTCTTTTCATGGAAAGTGGTTAACCCTAAAATAAGGAAAATAGGTTAAGTGACCTAGAAATGGGTTAAGTAACCTAAAAATGGGTTTAGTGACCTAGAAGATGAAAGTATAAATAAGAAGCTAGGATCTCTTGTAAAATGCACATTTGGTGAGAATCCTTGTGGATCAATGGAGAGCTTCTTGTGAATATCTTTTGGAGTATTGATGGAAAGCTTCTTGTGAAAGCATCCTATTGGTGTGGATCTCTTGAGCATGATTGAAGATCTATTTTGAGGAAGAGACTGAGAGGAGGATCTCATGGACGCATCAAAGTTTCGGCAATGTCAGAGATCTTGACGGCAAAAGTCTCGGATTCACAGAAAACCCTATTTTTTGATGCCCACGCGGGCTGTCTATGTATAGGGTGTGTGTACACGTGGGCTGGCTGTGTATAGGGTGAGTGTATACGCAGGTTGGCTGTGTATAGGGTGAGTGTACACGCGGGCTGACTGTGTACAGGGAGCGTGGACTGAATAACCTCATGGAGATTTGTGTTTGAGCTAGTGCCAAGCTCTTGGATGATGAGGCAGGTTCCAGATCTACATTCTATGGCCTCAGATCTATCACTAAGACACTGGTATGGTTACATTATTGTCTTGATAGATGCTATTGTTTGATATGTTGTGAATTCTTAGGGCATTCTTGGTATGGCTTCTATGATGTGGCTCAATTTGGTTGATTTGATGGATAGAGTGAGCAACACTCTTGTGATTCAGTAGTGACATAATTGCTATGGTATACTAGCTATTTATACATGATTGAGATAGCATTCATATTGATTTATTGTGGAGCATGAGCAAGCTATTGGAGAGCTTGGATGTGTTGTGACTGGTTGTGGGTCAGTTTGGACAGTGGAAGACCGAAGGGTTCTAAGCACATGAAGAAAAGCAAAACCCTAGTTGCTTAGAAGTAGACGCTTGTTGCACTATACACTGGCCGCATTCACACGCGGGCTGTAGTGAGCTAGAGCGCGGGTTGCACTACTGACAGGTCGCGTACCTGTTGACAGATTGATATATGTTGAGGATTGTTGCCTCATCTCAGTTGGTGTTGAGAATGTAAGATGAGTCTTGCATATAGAGTTGGTTCTCTTGTAGAGTTGTACTCTATTCAGTTGTTGTTGATAAACCCCAAGGATTGTAGTCTGTAATAAAAAGAAAATTGTACATACATCTTGTGTTCTTTGTGTTCATTGTGATGATGACTTGTTGATATATGTTGCTGATATGTGCTCACATCTAATTGGTTATAAATGAAAGCAATGGGTAATGAATAAATGTTGAATGCTAATTGATGATTTTTTGTGGAAGAGGGAAGTTTTGGGAAAAAGAGCCCCACACTCATTCACCCCCCCTCTAAGTGTGGTAGGTGTGTCCAACAAGGGAAACCCTTTTCAACTAAACTTCTTGAGCTGCAATGTTGATATATACCTCATTGATTATGGCTTTTGAATTCCTTGCAACACCCTCATGTTGCCTTCTTCATATTCACATTCTAGGGTCTTGCCATGGTAGTTCATTCTCACCTTATGGATAGCTAACTAGGCCATGCCTATCAACACATCATATGATCCTAAGGGTAGGATGTTTAAGGTTGGTTGTGTATGCAGTCCACTCATTTTTAATGGACATGCCTCTATTACCTTTGCTACCTTTCTCTTAATCCATGTGGCTAACTGAACCACCCATGATTTTGCATGTTTCTTTGTCTATAAGGAAAATGCTTCAACAACTTGAGGTGAAAGGTAGATAAGGTTAGGATCAGGGTCAATCAAAATAGAAATGGATTATTGGGAAATCATAGCTTCCAACTCCACCACAGAAGATTGGTGGTTTGCTTGTCGATTCTCAATGACTGCATAAATTCTCGACACACTTTTGGCCATGTCATTGACTGTAGTAGCCTCTTGAACGTGGTAAAATATTTTGTTTTCATGCTTTCTGTGAGGGAAATCTCTCAAAATATGTACCTCTCCACAACCCCAACAATGTATAGGTCCTTTCGTCTTCTCCTCTACTTTCTCTCTTACCTTCTTTGTTATCATGTTCCCTCTTTGAGATGGGAAGTTCTACTGGTTCATACTTCTGCTCAGATGACCGAACTGAACACCTTTCTTCGGATTCTTATATAGGGATGGTTTAAATCCCTTCCTATGAAATACATGTTTATCCTTTCTCTTCCAATCCTTAAGAGGCTCTTGCCTATGCTTTGATTGGTCATAACAACACTTAGCCTTTCTAATGGTATCTTCCAAATTATTAGGCTAATCAAACTCAATACTATCCTAATAGGACTATGGTAATCCACTGAGGAAGCATTGTATCCTTGAGTTCTCATCCTTAAGGCAAGGAACATACCTCAACAACTCTAATAACCTCTTAGCATAAGAATCCATGGTAAGTTGTCATAACTTTTGTTCAAGGAACTCTTTAATCTTACCATCATAGTATGTTTTTGATAGATATGCCTTCCTAAAGTATTTCTCAAACTGCTTCTAGGTCATCTTTCTTTCCTTCAACCCCTTAACTTCCTTGAGGTCCTCCCACCATATGGAAGCTCCTCCATTCAGATTGAAAATGGATAACTTTTCCTTTGTATTTTTCAAGTAGTTGTGTACTCGAAAATACTTTCTCCATCCCAACAGCCAAGCCTTGACTTCTTCTCCTTTCTTGTTTTCCCCATCAAAGGTAGGAAACTTAGCCTTCCTAAACTCTTCTATTACAGAACTTTGTGAGTGTATATTTTTCTTGTTCCTGGGGACACTTGACCCAATATCACTACTAGACAATTCCTTTGTAGTGGTCTTCCCACTAGATGACTTTGTGGAAGTGTCTCCACTATATCTACTTCTCTTATCATCTCGATGTATTTTCCTCGAATAACTTCCTTCCACATTACTATGATCTGGTCCATGCTTATGGACATCTAAAGGGCTCTTCAATTTCTATGACTATTGTAGTCCTGCATTACTAATGGTTGAACCTTGTTGCAAGTGCTTCTGAATCTCAGACAAACTCTGCAATAACACCACATTCAACTTATCTTGCTCAACCTGAGCTCTCATGAGCCTTTCATTATCTATTTTTAGACTCCTTATTGTGGCTACTAGATTTGGAGGGGTTTCTCTAGCCCTCCTGCAATTAGATTCTTCATCTCAGAAGTGTGATTTGTCCTCCATACTATGATGCACCATTCACATTTGTTCCTTTTTAGTACGTCCAAAGTGTTGAAACAATGAAACACTATTATCCATTACATTTAAAATTATTGGCATAAAATTCTTGACCTTGTCAAACATCAGTCTACTTTGACAATCTCGAGCTAGGACTTCATTCTTGCTTATTAGTCCTACCCAAAACAAGTGTTAATATTTGTTAACACATTTAATTCATTTAAAAATAGGACATGCACTTTCATCGTGTAAAGTTTTCTTAATCATTCATTCGACCTAGGAAACCCATTCAATCCTAGAGTTTGAACTCTACTCTGATACCACTCTGTAACATACTCGACCTCCTAAATCCTCTTAGGCTGGTGAGTTGTAAAATTTCCTCTTCCACTAAGCTTCTAGTCTTGGGTTGATTCCCTTATTCAACCTATGTCCCACAAGGCACACACATGGAATTATTCTTCATCTTCTGCACTAGAACACAAAGTTTTGTGTGTGTGATGTGGCGGTGACAATTCCATAGACTTTCCACCCTTTTCTTCTCAGCAATCCTCTGGCGGAATGATACCACACAGACCAAGGATAATTCTACTCGATTGAACTACCCTGCCTCACATGGCTCAACCAAATCAACGATCAGTCATGAATCAGGTTCTTTTTCCATCAGGAAAGCAGGTTATACGATCCACATTTCATTCCTAACCAAACTTCCCCGACAACTCTACCCCTGACAAATATAATTGTCTTTGGGTTACGAAATCGACGGTCTAGATTTACCTTACACCTTAAACTTGTATGATGGCTAACGCCTCACTTGTTCTCCACTTAACACTTGGACGGTGGGGCCTACAAGTCAATCTATGATTGTGATCGTATTAGGCTTCCTTACCCATAGATCAATGGTCTCCATCCATTCAAATCTCCACCATTGGAAGTGCCTCACTCAATGTAGTCATAAGACATCATGGTCCTTGAAGCTTCACATCCAATGGTTAGATATCTCTTGAGTCTCACACCTTCTTGGCATTCAACTAGCACTACCACTTCAACAAGGTTCTTCCTTTGGGGCAAATCATCACCAGATCCAACAACTCAGAGTCCATCGACTTCAATACAACATATATATGAATTTCCTTAATCTCAGAATTTCGAGATAGAGGTTTCCTCATTAGAAACTCCCCCTGCATCTCTTCCCAGACCTTTCTGATCTACACTCTCTTGATAGATTCGTTGGCTTAGAACTCAAAGATCTATGGTCCAGATCTCATTGGCCCATCCTCTAATAGATCTAAGACTGACATTGTCACATAATTTTCCCATTGGAAGTTCACTATGACTTCATATTTTGGGTTTTTCCAAAGGATTCACCTTTTGATAGAATTCCTCTGAAGCCTGGATCTCCAGTGAATGGTCGAGATCTGCTTTTCTCATTGAACCAACAATTGTTGTTTCCTCTGGGTTTAAACAAGGATTTTAATAGGGTTAAGGGTCATTTATGGACTTAGTATTCCCACAGTCTTTCTAAACACCTTTCTGCAAGGGTTATAAATCAACTCCTTCAGGATTTTAAACCACTTCCCATCAAACTAGAAACCTTCTCCCCCAACACCCCAAATGATGATTTTATATCCTGCAAGCTTTCCATTTCAAAACTAGGGAAAACACAAAGTTATCTGCTTGTACTGGCCTTCCATACCTAATCATCACAATTACTTCATTTACCAATCAAGGGGAGATTATATCACTCCATTTAACTCATAACTAAAAACCATTCATCATATTCAGACTATTAACATGAACAAAATATAGTTTACAACCATCAACAAACATTGAACAGACATACTAGGAAACACTTATATGTTCAATGAAGTCTCCAACCAACCAACTGAATAAGGGTGAATGCATTTCCACCCAATCATAGGCTATGTTGTACTTTTCCTTTATACAACATTCCACCCACATGCTAGGCCATGATACCACCAGGGGACTCTAACAATTGACTCTCAGGTCAAAGAATGGATTAGGAAGGTTACTCTCCTTCACTCTAATGGAAATAACAAAAATCCCCTCTTCCCATTGAGCTCAGGGATTCCACGATTTTATCAAGCACATTCTTAGCTAGATTTCCTCTACACAAGGGAGTCCCTTATCTGCTACATGATCCCTTGATAACCTCCCCTTACCAGTGCAAGTTTCTTTCCAACAAGTACCAAGTCAAAACCCTCTTTTTCTCCAATATGGATATGGATCTTCTCTATTCTAGGGTGGCCATCCATGTCTTGGGAAAGCTTCCTATTTTCCTCAGGAAAAACTTCCCAGATTCTTTTTTTGATTAGATATGTATGTGAGAGATCTATCTACTCGCACGCATTACCATCTATTTGTGATTCTATGAATCATCTATGGCGCGGATGTTCTATGTTCCTCTGTGTATGTGAATTGTGGGTGTCATGTGTCTGTCTTCCTGTGCGTATTCTTTATGTGTCATGTCTCTTTTCTGCATGTTTTTTTTTTGTTTTATGCCCTTTTCCTCCTTATTCCTTCTTCTCCATTGGAACATTCTCCTTATTCCTCTATATCCCTACTGGTTTCTATCAGAAGTAAGCTCCCAGGGTCAAGCTCCTGAATCGAAGGGGAAAATATCTACATACTTTTGGTTGATGTTGTAGCTGGCCCTTCACTCTTGCAAGTACCAATTCTAAAGGTAGTTATAACTTCTCAACTACCCAATCTGAACACCATTAACAAGTTCCTTATGGTCAAGATAAACAGGGTACGTTGGACATGTTTATGAATTCAAGTCATGTAGGTGTAGGCTAGGGTTTTGGGCAATTTTCCTAATTTCCTCATTAAAACTTCCCAGTTCCACCTCACCAATCCCACTCGTCGTATCATGGCTAGTACTACAAGGCTTCCCTCTCATTCAGTTGTCTAGATTTTTTATTAATCATAAACACAATTATAATCTTCATTAATCACAATACATGAAGTCTTAAACATGATTACAGTCTTGGGGGGAAACAAGGTGTTACAATTTCTACCCCTTGTTGGTTGTTGGTTCTTAGGGCTCAGTTTCAATCCTCAGCAAGTGGTCATTTGTGGGGTTCTAACCTTTTTTGGTCACTTACTCTTAGGGCTCTATTTCAATCTTTAGGGGGTGGTATTTGTTCAATGTTGGTCTTGACAAATTCTCATACCAAGTTTCTCTTGGTATTCAATCCCTTGTCCTCTAATGATGGTAATGACTATTTCCTTTTCCAAGTGGTTTGTTTTTGTCATGCAAATTTTCCTCTATTTATTATTGTTGGAATTGGGATTAGAGACCCTAGGGGGTGGGGGGTTTCTAGTTATTTTATCCAGTGGACAGAGATGGACCCTTCTTGGAATGATTTCAAAAAAATTCTCTAGTGGCATGAGGATATTTCTCAAACAAATTTTTGTGTGCTTCAATAAATTTTGGCAAAATTAGGGGAAAGTGAACTTGCTCTAGTCTCCTTGACACGGTGGATGAATGAAATGGAATTAGAAATAAAACACTTGAAGTCTATTTCCTATCCACAACATTCAACATCTACATCAATTAATTGAGGCACTGTAGTTTCTCCTCGCAGAGGCAACATAGTCAATGCCAATGAAGAACATGGCACAACCCCTATAGACATTAAGGAGGGACCTCTCCAACAAACTAGGGCCATAGAAATCCAAGGTTCTGTATGCTCTTATCATTAAATGTATTTTAAAGTTTTGTTGTTATTAGAGCAATTTGTTAAAGATGTAATTAGTCAGTATGAACATGAATCAGATTTGGAGAGAGCTCCAAATTTTGCTTCTTTAGCTCTAGAACTATGACAGGCCCTGAGCCTTTTTTAAAGACTTTGTATGACTATTGTTTTCTTCAGCATAACTTTTTTAAATGTATATGCAATTCAATTTTTTTTAAAAAAATTGATGGAATGACATGATTTTAAATTAATAATATATATTAATCAAATATAATTAAAACAATAGAATATACTAAAACTAGATGTAGATTCATCTTAATTCTAGATAGGGGGATCAAATCCCTTGAAGTGAAAACCTTTTCTCAATTGTTTTCAATTTAAAAAAGATCTCCATGATATATTAGGAGTTAAGATGGATTTATACTCATTCTTTATATATATATATATA
>JASDQU010372620.1:19540-60850 GCA_032191745.1 Picea mariana
TACGAAGGTATACATACTCTACCCCCCTTTGGATTTGAACTTGTGACCTCATAGAAGGAAACACATGTTCTTAACCGTTAGGCCCACTCAAGTTGTGTGCTTGTGTGTGTGTATGTAAAGTTGATATACAAATATTTTACTTAAGGTGGAAATTGAAATATTTTATTTATGACGACATTAAAATATTTATTTATTAGTAATATTTTTTTAAATACCACCTGTCAACTCCATGTTGAGCACAAAAAGAATCACACATCTCCTTCATACTCAGCTATAGAAAGCACCTCTCACTGCATTTTTTTTAAATACTACGTGTCAACTCCATGTTGAGCACATAAGGAATTACATATCTCCATCATACTAGGATTTAGAAAGCATGTCTTGGTGCATTTATTTAAATAGCACATGTCAACTCCATGTTGAACTTAAAAGGAATTACACATCTCCCTCATATTAAGCTATAGAAAGCACCTCTCAATGCAATAATTCTTTGAAAAAGTATTTTGTTTTATGTGATTAATTGAAATCAGCTCCATAAATAGATATGCTAATAAACTTTATGACATTTTCATATTGTTGGAGACATGAGTGATGTAGATAAAACATAAATACTAATAAAAGCATGTGGTATATGGTTGCCTCATAGAAATGGGGAAATATGTGATGTGAGAAGTGGTAAGTTAATGGGCAACCACATGATAAGGATTATTAAAGTTGTAGTTTAAATGTTTTAAGAATTTATTTATTTTTATTATTCAAAATAATGTGAAGGGATTTTTTTTTAGTTTGAAATAAGTATAATTACAAATATTAAATGTCAACATTGTATAATATTCTAGTTATAATAGAGGTATTTGAGGGTGTGAAATTTATTTTTGTATTTAAAATAACAATTTTATCAATCCAAAATTATAATTTTGACAAAGATCATAAAGTCCCATTTAAATTTCTTACTTAAAACATACTACATATAAATAATAAATATTTAATTATACCATGTTGTATAGTTTAAAATTACAAAGGTAATGTATATATATTTTCTATTAAAATAATAAAATTGTTAAATAGAGAAAATCCCTTATTAGTGTGAGACTATAGCAATCGATTTTGTGTTGAATGCTAATTAGTTTTTGCATTGACCAAAAATCTATCGTTTTTTCCATAGTTGAACTTTGTTTCAAGTGATTTAATTTTTTTTGTTGGCTTATGATTGGTCCTTCAAAACAACATCTTATTGTCGGGATGATGACAGGAATTTAATACGCCATTTAATTCGACGTGTTTAGCGGATGGTTGGAACATGTGCATGTATGGGTGTGGGAAGGGTGCATGTACGAGTGCGGACGGAGTGCATGTACGAGTCTCAAAGTGGTGCATATACGAGTCTCAAAGTTCTTGGTTTCCAAAGCTTGCTACTATCGGTTTCCAAAGCTTGTTACTGTGTCAGTGGGTAATTGGGGAGATTTAAAGCTATGGGCCAAACTATTTTTTTTTGTTTTTATAGCTGATTTTTTATATTTTATAACTAAAATAAATAACACAAATTTCATGTTTTTTTCCATAGTTCAACTTTGTTGCAAGCAATTCAATTTTTTTTCATGGCTTCTAATTGGTCCTTCAAAACAACATCTTATTTCCAGGCTGAAGACGGGAATTTAATACACAATTCAATTCCACATGTTTAGTGGATGGTTAGAACATGTGCATGTACGAGTGAGGAACCAGTGCATGTACAGGTGTGGGATGAGTGCATGTATTATTTTTTAATTTTTAATATAGATGTGAGATTTGTTGTATTTGAGTTTGATAAATATAATGATCTTGTGTTGAGAATGTTCTATACATTGATGCATTATTGGCCATCCCACCAAGAGAAACCAAGGTGAAATACATAAATAAACACGTAATAATACTCACAATTTTGGAATAATTTAATAGAACAACAAACTCATCTTATTGTAAATTTATAATATATTGTAATTTTATAATACATATAAAATTTGGTGACTGTCATGATACTTTTCGGGGGGAGCGATGGTGGTGGGGGTACAGGGGAAGCCCCATCAAAACAAAACAAAATCCCCACCTCAAAACAATAATACATTTTCAAGGACATATATTTATAATGTTGTGCAATCCCCATTGTTGAAGGTTCCAGCTCCAAATATTACAGTCATTTTCTGCGTATAAGTTTTGGGTATTAGCATTTACAATTGTATTCTCTGGTAATGTTCTAATTCTTCTCTCATTTTGGTACCTTGACAACCATGGTCGATAGCTTAAACGTCAGAGATTTTGTGTGTTAGGGTTTTTAGTTTGGATTTTTTTTTCATAAATGATGCATTTAAGGGCTTTTAAGATGGTCGATACAAAGGGAAGATTGACTTTATATATTCAGTCCAAAGCGACATATTTTGAAGAATTCTTTAATTTAAGTATCTTTGATTCAACTCTAAGGTTTTTGTTTGCATTATGCACAGATACATCATGGAGTCGATGGATTTGAATGGTTTCCTTTCCAGACTCGGTGGACTCATCGACGAATGTTGTGAAATGCATGTTTTTTTTTGAAACTAGAAGAAAAGCAATGAGTCTTATAACGCTGCTAGTGCCTCTTGAACGTATTATTTATGGTCTTCTTGTTTACTTTTCCAAGTTTTTATTTTATGATTTGGTTGTTTGTTGTTGTTGGCATGATTGTCAAAGGTGAATCTTGAGGTTGTTTCGACAAAGACTAGTGACTGCCAAGTTGAGCTTCAGGGGAAAATTTGGAGCTTTTTGCAGCATAGAAATTTTCAAGAAGACATGTGTAGATATTTGGGTTGGTCATGACCATGGAGGAATAATGAGGGCTTATTTATTGCATGTTTTAGTTTTGGCAGTCGGTCTAAACTTTAGAATCAAAGCTCATTCGTCGTTGGATTGTTGGGATATATTGGGGTTTAGACAATTTGGCATCTGCATACTTGATAGGGCCTATTCCAGAGTGGAGAATAGTCTATCTTATGATAAATAATCTGCATATTACTCAAACTAAAACATGCCATAGAATAAATAATATCTTAAAATTTTCCTCCAAATTGTGTATATTGCCAAATGATGTAAATTAACCACACCACCCCCCCCGTNCCGCCCACCACACACATATATACATATGACCATTTCATTTTGGGCTCTACATAGAGTTTTAAAAATAAATCAATAATCATGTAGCTTCCTAAATATTGGAGTATGTTTCGACCTCATACACTTGTGTTGTGAAGTGTGTTCGTTTATTTATTTATTTATTTTTCTCTGTTTTTGTACATATGAGCTCTTACAATCCTAATCACGAGAATTTCCCAACCAACCTCCTTGTTGCTATTAGTATTTGCACCAATCACATATGTGCCTCTGAAAAATTATCCACATTAAGCCACTATATTGAGTGTGAGCTTCAAGCAAGCGTACTTCATATAGTTACCTTCTTGTACACTACCTTACACTCTCCTCTTCAAACATAGTTGTTGTTGACAAGTTTAATTAGAATTGGATTCCAAATGTTAATTCCTCTCTTGGATTCTATTTTTTTAATGGTATTATTAATATAGAAACATGGTAAACAGAGTGGTTTTACTCCACAAATAACTTTTAACTCCGCTGGCGGATTTTTTTATAATATTACTTAATATAGAACATGGTAAACAATGTAGTTAATATAGAACATGGAAAACAACGTATTTTTTCCTCCTCAAACGACTTTAACTCCTCTGACCGATTCTTATTTTTAATGGTATTACTTAATATGGAACATGGTAAATTCAAATAACTTTTAATTCAGATTCTTATTTGTAATGGTATTACTTAATATAGAACATGGTAAACAACATAGTTTTTTCTCTGCAAATAACTTTAAGTCTCATGAATTTTAATGGTATTACTTAATATGGAACATGGTAAACAATGTAGTTTCCCTTCATAAATAAATTTTAACTCAGATTCTTATTTCAATGGTACTTCTTAATATGTAAAATGGTAAAGAGTGTTTGTATTACATAATATGTAAAATGGTAAAGAGTGTTGGTATTACATAATATGTAAAATGGTAAAGAGTGTAGTTCCCCTCCATAAATAACTTTTAACTCGGATTCTTATTAACTCAAGTTCTCAATATTTCTTCTATTCCTAGTGGCAGAAATTCAAACATTGGCATAAATCAAGTTTTCAACAATGGAGGCAATGTAGCTTCACAAACAAGTGCATCTAACTCTGGGTTTTTGGATGCACAAACCTCCAAAAAGGATTGGCCATGGGCAATAGTTTGATTTCATACAGTACCACATCTCCACAATTCAAATAGTTATCAATGTCATCAATAATATAATATTGTTATGCATTGATAACATTGATAACTATTAGACTAAGTGTTGTTGTGTGGGGGATACACCTGTGTGGAGGTGGGGAAGTTATGCGTGTTTCCTTGCCTTGCCTTTTATCTATCTCGTTCAAGTTTAACAAGATATTTTAATATCATAATATTTTTATTTACGTTATATATTTTATTCTTCTACTCATTTTACACAATCACTATGGGCAAATATTTTTATTTATTTTATACATTTTATTCTTCTACTCATTTTACACTATCACTAGGGTTGTGTTAATTGTAAGGTATCGACTCTTCCAATACCTATGCATTTCAATGTAAATCCAAGCAAAGAGACACTTAATTATGGGACCCATTACATGCACATTACTTTTATTAACTAGAAAGGAAATTTATTTCTCTGATGAACATAAAAGGATTTGTTTTTACCACATATTGTCGTGTAAAAGTGTGGATTTTTTCAAATTAAAGTGCTTCTAATGTCATAATATATTTTTTCATTGTTTATATTTATTTCAATATTAGTCATATTATTTTATTTTAAAAGAAGATATAAATGTGAGGAGGTGCAAAAGCTATACATGTATGCATAACAACAAAAGTATAGCTTCCTCACCTCTGCACAAGTGTATCCCCCGCACAACCCGACACAACAAGAAAACTTAGTCTCATAGTTAGTAGAAGCAGATTAACTATGGGAAAAACATTCTCGACTATGAAATATAGCTAGAGCTCGTTCCTCGGTATTGCTCATTCCTTGTCTCTCCTTTTAACTCTCTCGTTCAAGTTTAACGAGATATTGTTTATATTTATTTCAATATTAGTCATATTATTTTATTTTAATAGTTTTGTTATGGCCCAAATGTAGACCATGTTCCAATTTGAAGGGTGTTGTCGACAACCATGTCCCTTGTTGTTTCCCTATTTAATATTGTTGTTTATTTAAATAGGGACATTACAAGCTTTAATATTTACAGTTTATGGCTTAACATTTTTATATGCAAGCATATTCTCAAATATGATAAGCTTTAATATATGCACAATATAAAATATAGAGATGGAAAGCTTTAATATCTATGTAAAGTATATGCATTTAGTTGTATTAAGTTTCATTGTTCAACATATATTTCTCAATTGGTCGAGACTTCGTTGCCACACAACCCTTGTTTATATAAGAAGATCTCACACATTAACTTGATGTTTAATTAAATTATATCTTTAAATTTAAATTTGTATTATTAAAAGTGGCTTATATTTAATATTTTCTTAAGAAAATGATAATATAGAATATTACCAAGAGGATAGAACTGATACTTCATTTTATGGATATGAAATGTTGATCAATCAATATTTTTCAAGTATATATATGCTTCTTTCTATATCTAGATCTAGGAGGGTTTTTTGATATTTTAGGTAATGACTAGGTGAAACTCATGAAGTGAAGGAGAATAAATGAGGATTTGTGTTTTAAGTTGAACTTTTGTGTCCATGATGTTGTATATGAACTTGTATATAAATGAACTTAGTTATAGGGATTTTGTTGTGTGTGGATTTATTGTATAGATAATAGTGAATGATTGAGATGGAAATCTTGTTGTGAGTGTCATTTGAGTGGCACATCTTCTTCCCTAATGAGTAGGTCATTATTATAGTAAGGAAGAGGATTACTTGTTCTAGCAAGGTTGGTAAGAAGGTTTGTACTAGCGAGTACGTTTTGGTAGGATAACAATTGATTATTTAAATAATGCCTCTTGTTGATGATTTAAGTTGTTATTGCTCTTATTATGTTTAACAAGTAGGTTGGCAATGTGTTAGCATTGGTGCTTTCCCTTGTACTAGTACAAACACATAGGATATAAAGGGTTTTGAGCTCATTGTTGAAATTCTTGAGAAGAAGCTATGGATTTTGTTGATGAGATTTTTCACATAGGTGAATTACTTGATATCCACTAGTTGATTATAAGGATGGTAATAAAGAAAATATGTTTTATTTCTCTCAACTAGCAAGCAAGAAGAAACTAGATTTTTAGTAAAGAAGGGAAGCTCGATGAACCTGTAGCTCATGATCCTTTATGGATCTTCCAAGGTTCAATGGATGATAAAGAAAGGGAGGTATTAGCTCCAAGAATATTGCACACAATACAAGAAAAAAAACCTTCCTATTCTATAAGCTTGAAGCTCTTTCTCCCATGATTCTTTTATTATGAAGAATCTCACATGACATCCAATAGTCTTCAAAGATGTCTTCCAATGGTCCTCCCCAAACCTCCACAAGCAAATTGGGAAAATGGATATAAAGGAGAAAATTGGGCATTCCATTGTGTAAGAGGAAAACCAATCCAATATCTCTCATCTCTCAAGACCAATCCAAAATCTGATCTCAATCCAAAAGATAGATCAAATTCTCTCAAATAAAAAGCTATCAATCACATGGGAAGGAGGCCTTCTTATAGGCTTCTTGATTCTTCTAGCATTTTTACATTAAGAAAGGGTTCACAATCTATAATAATCATGAGAAATATGCACTTTGGGCACCTCAACAACGATCAAAGTGGACTAAATCAAGTTTGGGACACACTTTAATCAACTTTGACCAAGTCAAGGGGGTATGTGCAAATTTTTACTTTATTTATACACCATGCACATAAATTTCAAGGGAATAGTTGTGTCCATCAACCCCTACATGCATCTCTCTAGGGAAATTTGCACCCATAAACTCCTATGCATATCTCTCGAGGTAAATATTGCACCCATAAACAAAATCAAGGAAAATAGTCATTATTCCCAAATCCTTAGGACAAATCAGAATACTCTATACAAAATAGACCACATTGTAATGACCTCAAGGCTAGGACTACTAGGTATATGTATGAGAAAGTCTCATAATAAAATATTTTCCATATTCGCTTGTCACATCATAGTTGCAGTTCAGGTTTGATATTCAAGCAAGAATACCTATGGCTAGGTGATAAAAACCTTTATTATCAAACATTTTCTATTACCTCGCATTTAAAGATGAGTATGTCTCTCTATATATGTTGTCATGATGGTTGATGGTAAATCAAATGAACTCTTATATTTGGAAACTACTTTTTAAACTTGTTTTTTTGGATGAAATTTGATCTACAGTTTTAGTTTGCCAACCAAATCTACATAAATATAGAAATATGTACAAATTGTGATTAAAATCTAACAATTTATAGTTTAACACTCATGTGTAGTACCACAATTTTTCACCAAAAAATCCAACACACTAAATAGCTCTTTTAATTTCATTTTGATGAACCAATATATAAAATATCAAGATCTTAGATAAACAAATTCCTACAGTCTCATACCATGCCAACAATTTTCTCCATTTAATGATTGTGATTAAAACATCATAGTAATTGTGATAATATTTTTACACATACCACATAATTGTAACATAATAGAAATTACAACATGAATACGTGTTTCTAATTTTTTTTTAAGCTAAAACAAGGGACTTCTATTATATCACAAAATAATGTACAGAAAGATTTGGCCAGGGGGGGTTGCCTCAAAGGGAAAATAGACCCCTAAACCATGTCACAATACTTCCAGAGATGTTCATTGTGCTTTGATAGTTCACAAAAGGACTAAATGAGACCAACGTCGAGAGAGATTTCGATCTAAAATCTAGATGAGACCTAGACTATATCTTGAAAACATAAAGGAGGGGCCATTAACAGATGTCCCTCAAGCACGGTCTAACCTAGAAAAAAAAAAAAAAAAAATCATCAAGCTAGAAGAGCCCTAATAAGAACCTGGTGCCCTCTGCATCAGGCTCTGGTCTAGTCCAGAATGATTCCTAGGTTCATGCTTCATGTGGTGTTGGTTCTCCCACCGAGGGAAGGTCGTATCCTTCTGGGTCTGATCCTCACCGTCCTCTATCTGAATGGGTATGAGAATAGATCTCGGGGGGAGGGGAGTCACGCTACATATATTTCTCCTTGCTGGATGGGCTCTACTCTGGCTGGATGAACCTAAACTTAATGCCATGTTGGGCTCGACAAAAAAGGTTCAAACTTCCTCTCTATAATGTGAATTTCCTAAAGAATTTCTGAGTTTTGCTGATGGGTTTCATTGACCACTTGGGCCACCATCTCTTTGGTCATCCAGTAGCCTTTTACCATTCAAAAATACTTTTTGTCTCTCGTTCGAGGGTTACCAGGGTCGATGACCCATCCAGTCGCTTCTTGGATTATTTCATCCTCCATGATTTTCCTTCTTCTGGTCATAAATTTTCCTTCAATTGTGTTCTGGCCTAAATCTCTTTCGTCTCACATTGCACCCAAAAGTGTTCCTCAGCTACACAGGATTCCTTTTCTGCTATGGAGAGATGATTGTGGCCCCTCGAGGTTGAGGCTTCATTGTCGTGACGTCAGGGTTTCCCCCGCTTCGGATTTTTTTTCCAGCAACGAGCTATATTTCTCCTTCGACCAATTCTGATACCTAGACTGAGGGTCGTCCATAGGAGAGCCGAAATATAGCAGTAGAGAGAGAATAGTGAGATACTTTTCCGACATGCCTTGTATTTATGGTTGTGGGCCTCATCATTGAATCTACATCCTAGTTCTCCTAGATTGTGTTTCGTACTTGGTAGAATTTCTCACCAATATCTATGATGGCAGGGAAGGTGATTAAGATATCGACCCTTCTCCTCTGGATTGCCAGGATTTTCTGCAGCATGTGGCCACTTATTCATGTGATAAAAAAATTTCCCTTTCAAGCAAGCTCTGCTTGTCCAAACTTCTTTAATACGCTTCATTATGGGGGGTTAACCACAATCGACCTGTCCTTGCCCAAATTATCTTCGTCATCTTTGTCCTTCACTTTAAATGCCTCCTCATTTATGTGTGTGTTACCCATAGGTCATTTGTATTCTCTTCCCGACTCAGGGTACAAGGCCCCTATGTGGAGGGTCATCCTATCATATTCCACGCACGTCACTCCAGATCCGGGCCATTTGTCCTCCTTAAACACTTCATGATGAGGACCTTGCTCCAAAGTGTCTCGATCGATGTGTTGCGTAGCTTCCCTCCACGTTGTCATGTCGTCTTGGTAGTTACGTTGGATCTGATATTCTATTCCACATGTCAGTGGGTCCCTTAGATGCCAAATCCTAAATTTCTCATGCATTGTGACACCTATGTTGGCCAAGAAATCGACCACCATGTTGTCTTTCCTTCTGATTGGCTCAGAGACGATGGTCCTTAGGTTCATTACCATGGATCCAAGAAATAAGAATTTGTAGCTTAGGCACTAGTTCTAAGAGATCCTCTTTGATTTGGCCCCATTCATGAGTTGTTGGAGGCCTTTTATTACTAGAAGGGAGTCACCTTCAACTTCCAGGGCCGGAAATCCTCTGTCTATTGCTACTTTGATGCCTCTCCTGAGGCCCTCCAGCTCGGCTGCGTTGTTCGAAGTAACTCCCAGGTTGGTCGCAAAGAAAATGAGGGGTTCTCCTTTGTGGTTCCTGAAGACCCTACCTGCCCCTACAGGGCCCGAGTTTCCTTTAGAAGAACCATCAAGTTTATCTTCATGAATCCTTTCTAAGGGGGTCTCCATGAATCCCTAATCCAGGCTTTGTCCATCTTTTTCACTTGGGGTTTCTAATTGAGGCAATGACCCAGCTTCCAATTGATGAAGATGGCCATTTAGGGGTCTTGGACCTGGAGATCTTGAGCCATCCACTAGGATGATGCAATGGATTCAGTCATATTTCTGCTGATAAGCTCCCAAAGTTGATTTTTGGTAAGGGTTTTGTCTTTAAAAATTATCCATTTCCTTTCTTTCCATACATTCCACATGAGGATACCTGGGAAGATTTTCCAAGCTCAATTAGTGAGGCTATTGTTGAAGGGGGTAGCACTCCAAATTTCTATAGTGGCTACAACATTGTCTCTTTGCAGGTCTGTTCTGTAAAATTTGGTGGATCCTTGGTCCCAGAATTGCATCGTGAAATTACATTTTCTCAGGAGATGATATTGGGTCTCTTTGAACTCACAACATAAACTGCAACTCGATGGCCCAAAGAACCCTTTTTTAAGGATTCGATCCCAAGTGAGTATTCTTCTGTTATCTACGAGCCATAAAAAGGTTGAAATTTTGGGCCAAAGAGATTTGGACCATATTTTACTCCAAATGGTTCTGATGGGAAGAGGGCCCATGTCCTACAAAATTTGCTAGGTTGATTTGACATTCAATTCTCCATTTCCTTAAAATCCCCATCGAATGATGTCTTCCCCTTCTCTGCTCTTGACCTGTCTCTCTTGAAGAATTTTGGAGAGTGATTCCTTGGGATCTTCTATCCAAAGAACTGGCCAATCCTCTAGAGGTTTCTAGGAGTGCATGAGGTTATTCACAAAGAGGGGCAGGTTTTGCTAGAATTGATGAATCCTTTCCCATCCTTCTCTTTCAAGGGTGGTTCTTAGGGCTCAAAAATTATCTTCAACCCCTAAAATGGGGATTTTCTCCCATGCATCGTCCAAAAACAGAGTCGAGGCTGCATTATGGACTTCCCAAAAACAATGAGATTGAACCATCCGTCAATTATTCCAAGCGTTATTCCATATCATCGAGCCCGTCTGGATTCTGTCTACTCAGATTAAGCTTTGGGTAGGGATGAGAGGAGTATATTTACCCTTCCATAATCTCGCCCAAAGGGATGAAGGAGATTTGATCCAACGCCACCATATTTTGGCGGCCAACATAGAGCTAGTCAAGAGGGGATCTCTGATACCCATCCCCCATTGAGATTTGGGTCTACAGAGGGTCCGCCAAGCCACTAAGGGCCATTTAGGATCTTTAGAGGACCCACCCTAGAGAAACTTTCTATGGAGGGCCCTCATTTGTTGAAGGATCTTCACCGGGGCTGTTAGGATCGAGAAGTTATAGATAGGGAGAGCCGAGAGGACTAGATTTAAGAGAAGGACTTGACCTAGAAGGGACATAGATAGACAAGTGCAGCTTCGAAGTTTTGCTTCCATTTTAGCCAAGAGGATCTCCCAGGAGGGGTTGTGGAGCGCTTTAGAGAGAAGGTGGGCTCTTAAATATTTAGCAGGGAGGGAAGATATTTGAAATCCTAGAAAATTGGGTAAATGTATTTCCACACTTGGGGAGGTGTTGAAAAAGAAGAGCCAGTATTTTTCTTGGTTTATAACAGTACCCGAGGCTGAGTTGAAGAGGTCAAGAATTGACTTAAACCCCTATGCTTCTTTGACTGTTGGGGAGCCCATTAGGAGATTGTCATCCACAAACTAAAGGTGTGACAAAGCCTCTTCTCCTTGTATGAGGGGTAGCCCTTTGATCATGCCTTTGCTTTTGGCTTGCAAAAGGTTCTGACCCAATTCTTCCACCAAGATTATATAGAGGAAAGGGGATAAGGGATCGCCTTGTCTCATTACTCTCGATACATTAAAGGTTGTATTAGGGGATCCATTTAACAAGATAGAGAAGAAAGAAGTTGTAACCGGATTCATGACCCAGGTTACCCATCCTTCCTCGAAACCAAAAGCTAAGAGAATTTTCCTGAGGAAGTCCCAGTTCATCCTGTCATAAACTTTGGACATGTCCAGCTTAATCATCATACCCAAATTTTTGGATATTTTGAGAGATTGTATCTTTTCATGAGCTACTATGATGCCATCAAGAATTTGTCTGCCTTCAACAAATCCTCCATGTTCTTGAGAGATGATTAGCGGGAGGATTGGTTTCATCCTAATGGCTACCAATTTAGATATAATTTTATAAATGATGTTGCTTAACGAAATGGGTAGATACTTATCTGGAGATTTTTCTCCTTTGATCTTCGAGATCAGAGTAAGGAAGGTAGCATTGAAATCTTGAAGAATTCCTTTGGAAGAGTGGGATTCTTCAACCACCTCCCAGATGGTGTTTCCTAGAACATGCCAACCTACTTGGAAAATTTTTTGCATGAAACCATCTAGGCTTGGGGATTTCCCTAAAGCCATACTTTTCACAATGTCCTCCACTTCTTCAAGAGAGACTGGGCGGAGCAGAGCGATTGATTTCTCTAGTTAGACCAGCCTTGGGATAGCTCGGGGGACTTTAGAGATTGCCTCTTCTCGGTTGACCTCAAGTTTCGTGAGGAGGTTTTGAAAATAGTGAAGGATTCCATTCTCTATTTTCTCCTTCTTTACTTTGGTGCTTTCTTCTAGGGCTTTGATTGTCACTATGCAATTTCTTCTCTGCCTTTGTATTAAGGAGTTATGAAAGAACCTAGTATTTTTATCCCATTCTTTTAGCCATTGAATCCTAGAATTTTTTTTTCCATAAGGTATCTTCCCGTTTCTCTCTTTGTATTAGTTCCTCCTTAATCTTGGCCTCTCTCTCTATGAGGTCATTGGAGAAAATACCTTGAATACCTTGATGTTGAATCTCTTCCATTTATTTTTCTAGTTTTTTTTTTCTTCAAAGATATTCCCAAGGACTTATTTGTTCCATTTTATTAAACATCAACTTATATGTTTCAGTCGTTGTTGAAACTAGAACATTTTGGAACCATGGAGGCCTCTCAGTTCTGACCACCAAAGCTCCAAGTTTGACATGAAATCCGGGTGATCTAACCAGAACTTCTCACAACTAAAAGGAGTGGGTCCTTGTTTCCACACAGGAACCCATTCCAAGGATATAGGCTAGTGGTACGAACCTTGAAAAGTAAGAAACTATGATAATAACCCTTGTTTGTCTATGAAGGCCTTTTCTGTGAGCACAAATCTATCCAAGAAGACTGTGATTCTATGATATTTTTCTCTTTTGTTGTTCCAAGTAAAGATACCATTCCTCGAAGGGACGTTGACTAAGATGACATTTTCTATGAGATCTCCAAAGAATTTACTCTCTTGATCAATCATGTGGAGACCTCCCTGCTTCTCCAAATGGTTTGTGATCATGTTGAAGTCCCCCCAGAGAATCCAAAATTGATTTATCATCAAAGTTGTTAGAAGATTGATCTCATCCATGAAAATCCTCTTCGAGTGTGGCGTATTTGGGTCATAGGTGTCAGTGATGTAGCCCTCTTCCCCAGATCCTTTATACTTAAAATGGAGTGTGAGAAGCCTAGAACTAGACGCAAAGTTCTGCATTTCTAAGAGATCAGGGTCCCAAAGAGTGGAGATTACACTTGATGCTCCTTCTGTTGCTATCCATATGGCTTCGCATCCTGGACAGATTCTTTGTTTTGTTTTCCTTATATTTCCTTCGTCACATTTTGTCTCTTGAAGGAGGATTATGTATGCCTTTAACCTGGAAATTTTGGACTTGAGGAATCTTTGTTTGGAAGAGATATTCATTCCTCTAATATTCCAGGATGTGATTTTCATTATTAACTTTTGGGTTGGGGAGGGGGGGGGAAGTAGTTGTCCAGAAGACAAATCACTTGTCTAGAATCTACCATCAGAGCTTTTGTTTCCTCTATATTTTGGCGGTAGGGTTTCCGACCTCTTCTTTTTTCTTCTCCTGGGAATTTCTTGGGGGATTTTAGAGGGTTGGTCTTGATCCCCATAACCCATGAGGGGAGAGGTTCAGATTCAGAATTCGTTTCTTTACCTTTCCTGATCTCTAGGTTTTTTGAAGCCTTTTGATCTAAACTATGGTGAGGCTATTTATTTTTTCTGAGCTGTGGATCTCCCTCAGCCTTGGTATGTCTAACTCGGTTTCCTCTAATTCCATTTCTTGAGATGAGTCCATATTTGATTCCTCTGTCGACTCTTCTCTAGAGTCCAGGGTTTCCTTCATCTTTACTCCTGTGTCTTCAAGGCCTTTCTACATTGGTTCTTCCTCTATTTTACACCTCTTGGTCTCATCCTCTTTAGGTTTTATGGTTTCCTTTTGTGTTGCCTTAGTTTTCTTTGGAATTTCCTTAGCTGGGGTTCCGCTCGATTCTCCTTCTAGGATTTGGAAGATTTTACTCGAGTTTTTGTTCAGAGTTGTTCTCGGTTTTTTAGGCTATCTTCAACTTCCCTTTCGTGTATTTGGGATCTTAGTAAATCACTCTGGATTTGTTTCTTCCTTACCCGGAGTCCCTTGGGGAGGAAAATTAAGGGGGAAGTCCTTGAATAGGTGACCATAGATGTGAAATTTCCTACATCTAAAAGGAATATGTTCGTAGTCTAGGGATTGAGTCCATTCATCGTCTTGATAAGAGACTATGATAGATTTTGGTAAGGCCCCTACTACATTCATGTAAACACATATTATAGCATAAGAGATAAACCTGTCTGACTTTGTTACATCTGAGATCTTGACAAAGGATCCCAGCATGTTGCCAATGCCTTTGAGGGTCTCGGGTTCCAAAAATTCTCTTGGGAGAGAATACATCCCGATCCATATCGGTGCCTCTGTGAAGGTTTCTTTCTCTAGAGAAAATTGTTATGTATGATATCTCATGTGCAAGCCTGCGGAGTTGAAGAAATAAGGCCCTTCCTCAAAGACCTTTTCTCTGTCAGTCAAGTCCGAGAAAAATACTATTAAGAAGCCCTCAGAGCCAAGTTCTAGGTCTATTTTTCCTTTTACTTTCCATATTGCTTTAATCTAGATCTGGAGGGATTTTTTCAAGGGCCAGATCCCCATAAATTTCCAAATCAGGTCATGGTATTTCATCCTTTGAATGTAGTGCCTTATTCCATTCGAGGTGACCTCGTACTTCAGGTTCTCTACAATCTTAGGTAAGCAACCATTCTTTATCCGCTTTTTTTTATTTTGTCCTTTCTCTTCCTTGTCTGATTCTTCCAAAATTGTCTAGTCTATGTCGTTTTGACCCAAGCTTACTCCCCCCATTTCGAAATCCTCGCCCTTGCTTTTGGGCCTAGTTTTGAATATGTCCTTGAAAGACTTTTTTTCTCCAAATTCCCTTTTAATGACCCTTTTCCCAAGTTATTTATTGTCCTAGGATCTGATATCTCGTAGGACAGTTCCTTCCTTACCAGAAGGCTACCTTCCCTCTCCCCTACCAGGGAGATATTGTGCTTCTTCTTCTTCCTTTACCAGAACCTCTGAAACCCTAAGTTCACCATTTTTTCTCCTCCAAATCAACGAATAAGTGTTTCTAATTAATCCTCATTCATTTATGCATAAATAAATGATAAAACTGAATAACCCATAATGTTTTACCTGACTTTTGCAATCCGGCAATGAATATTCTAGATCTTGCACTTATCTGAACTAATGAAAGAAAAAATGAAAATAATCATAATTCAAGAAACCAAATGTGACAACGAAAAAATTATTTCTATAGCTAAGAAAATATGGTAACGTTGTGATGCTAATGAAATCAACTCATAATGTTTTTTAGTGGGGTATGAAAATCCTGTGGAATCCTACAAAATTTATACTATGGGGAATCACCCCCTCAAACAAACTCGTGATAACAATACTTAGAGAAATAAGATCAAAGGAAAGAGGGATTATTTTTAATCTAGACTATAGTCCCACTATTCCCTCTCAAAAATAGGGTTTTATAAGTGCTCTTCAAGCCTTGAGGGAAACCCTACAAAACCTATCTTAGATATTGGGAGAAGATTTCAATTTGATCATATCCTTTTAGGAAATGTGAGGAGAAATTTCTCGACTTGATGAGGATAGTAGATGCTTTAAAATTATGATCAAAGAGCTCCAAATGGTTGACATTCAAAAAGGAAATGGATCTTATATGTGGAACAACAAATGTGGTAGTTGTCAACAAGTTGTAGTCTGTGTAGACATATTTTTATTCTCGAAGCATTTTGTAAGGAAAGGGCTAACCATAAAGGTGAAAAATTGATCAGATCTTTGGCCTATCAATCTCAAGCAGAACAATATATATTATGATATACACCCCTCAACACACACAACCATTTTTGTTTGAAATTTTTTTCTCATTCATTCAAAATTTCTAAGCAACGTAAAGGATTGGTCACATGAGGTAGGAGTAGTTTCAAGATAAATAATGTATGTTTTTCAATAGAGACTAAAAAAATCTAAAAATCAAATTAAAAAATTGGAACAAAGAGGCCTTTGGAAACATATTTGAAGCTAAAAGAAATATAGAACAAAAAATTCAAGTAATAAAAAAAGATATCATAGTTGGAGGTAGGACTGAGGACTTACAAATCCAAGATGAAACGATACAAAAATATCTAGACAACGTGGATTAACAACATGAAGTTCTTTGGCTACCTAAATAAAGAATACACTAGATATAGGAGGGAGATAAGAACACTAGATTTTTTTCACAACTCAATAATTAGTAGGATAAATAGAAATATAATTCTCACATTAATGAACGAGTGTGTGGAAAAGTTGGAGGGCCATGAAGACATTGAGAGAGAGTCAATCATATTTTAGTGACTTAATGATTGAGCCAGACGAAAACCATCATATAGAAACATATTCAATAACCAATAACATTCCTTATCTTATGATGGATGAGAAAAAATCCTTTTTAGTACAGGAAATAACTCTAGAGAAAGTACTAAGCATGCAACCAAGGAAATGGTAGTGGTAAAATTCCATGGCTCAAATGGGTTCACATCAAATTTCTTTCATTCATTCTTATAAATTATTGGGAAATAAGTATGAGAAATCATGGAAGAATTCCAATGGTTAGGTGGTGTCCTTTAATCCTTCAATACAACTTTTCTCACCTTCATTCCCAAAGAAGAAGGAGCCCACACATTGGACAAGTTCATGTCGATCTTCTTGTGCAATGTTATTTGTAATATCATAACCATGGTCATTGCTAATCATGTGTTTCCCATCATTGTGCAATAAACTCCAAGAAACAAGGAGTATTCCATTGGATTGAGGACCTAAGAATCCAAGAGGAAAATATGAAAAAATATCCAGATACCAAGGATCAATAGGAGGAATTTTTTTGGCAACAAAAATCATGAATCAATTGGATATAGGAGGGAGATAAGAAAACAAAATTTCTTCACAACTCATAATCGATATGAGAATTACAAATATAATTCTCTCACTAAAGAACGAGCATGGGGAAAAATACCATGAATACATTAGGAGAGAGTCGAGCTCCTATTTCAGTGTCTTAATGACAGAGTTGGGAAAACACCATGATATAGACATAAATTCAATAACCAATAACATTCCTTACCTTGTGACAAATTAGAAAAATTCATTTCTAACGAAGGAAATAACTATGGAGGAAGTAGAGAAAACAATCAAGGAAATGATCGCGGGAAAGTCATAGGTCCAGATGGGCTCACATCATATTTATTTTAATCATGTTGGTCAATGATAAGGAAATATTTTTAGGAAGTTATGGAATATTCTCAACGATTAGTTGGCATCCTTCAAGCATTCAATGTAAATTTTTACACCCTCGTTCACAAAGAAGAAGGATCTCACATAGAAAAAATTTCCAACCAATATCCCTATGTAGGTTAATCTATAAGATCATAACCGAGGTCATTGCTAATCATTTGAATCCTGTCATGGTACAAATAACCTCCAAGGAACAAGGATGCTACATTGAAGGGACGAAAATATTGGATTGAATTATTATGACACACGGGGTCAATCATTCTCTCCATGTCAATACCATTCTCTCAATGTCAATAAGAAACCATACACGATGATAAAGATGGATATGTCCAAGGATTTTGACAAACTTTATTGGAGTTTCATAGAAAATATACTGTTGGATTTTGGATTTTGGATTTTGTAGCAAATGGACAAGATAGATTAAAAACTTGGTACCCTCGGCATTCTTTTCTATTCTCATAAATGGTTCTCTATCCACCCTCTTCAACCCTCTATATAGATAAGGTAAGGATAGTACCCTCTCTCTTCTTTCCTTTTGATCATAATAGAAGAAGGTCTAGGACTAAGTTTAAGTAGAGAAAAAGACCAAGGCTCTTTGAAAGGCATCCACATCTCTCATAATTTTGATGTTGTCTCTCATATAAAATTTGTCTATGCTAGGATGTTTTTGGGTTATACTAATACCAGGGAAGTAAAGGAATTGAAAAAAATCATGGATGCCTCTCTAATTTCAAATAAAAAAATAGAAAATACCTCATCATCTTCTTCAATATCCATAGAGCCATTCAAAATAATATAGTTAAGATATTAGGATTTTAGAGATGAGTCCACCCTTGTAATTACCCAAGGGACCCATTAATTGAGAATGCTTTCCCTACTGGGAGGACCTTCTAACCATGCTAGAGAATAATTTGACTAGTTGGAACTTTCACTTTATATCTTTGGTTGGAAGAGTTATACTCATGAGATCAATGTTGTAGGTCGTGCCCCTCTACCTCTTTTCAGTCCTTGCAGATCCTCTTCAGTTAATCAAAGAGATAAAATTCCTACCAAAGGTATGTCTATTTGGGAGGTCTCAAGTAGGAAAAAAATGGGAACTAGTAACTTGGGACGAGGCATGTCTCCTAAAGCATTGGTAAGAGACAGGAACCCAAGATATCCAATATTAAATGAAGCTCTAGTAAAAAATATATAGTGGTGATGGTTGAAGGATGGAAATGAACTATAGGGGAAGATTTGTAGAATGAAGTACAACTCACACACATAGGAAAATGACCTCATTAGAATCAACTCTTAATGCCCAACATTACCAATATGGAAAAAAAATTGGCAACACAAAAATATGGTTCAACAATTGTGCTTTTGGGAGGTTATAAATGGATACTCAATACTTTTATGGGATTACTGATGCTAGAAAATATTACACTAAGCATTACCTATAGTATGATTGAAACTCAAAACACCTTCCTTGCAAACCACTAATATCACCTTCATTATTATTGGAAAATAGATAAGGAAGAACATGAAACAAATCGAAGAATTTGAAAACCACTAAATGAATTCCTAGTAGGAGTCTTTCAAGAAAACAAAGAGAACCTTTGGAACATCCTCAAGGAGAGGAAAGTTATTTGCAAAGATGAGGAGGGTGTTCTCCATGGGGGTTAGCAAGGACAATGAACCTTCACAATCAAGAAAGCATATGTCCTTAACCCTATCAATTGGGGAGGGGCTCCTTAAAACGTTTGGAATTAGATTTGGAGTCATATGATTTGGCCTAAGAGTGTTGTATTCCTTTTGTAAGTATCTATTTTAAAAGTCGGCCTCACTTGTGATAAGATAAGATGAAGAAAATTTGAAGGACCCTCAATATGCTAGATGTGTTGGTGCAAAGAGGAAAATGAAAAGCATATTTTCAATGATTGCAATATGGCCATTCATCTATTTGGGATAAATGAGCATAACATGTTTTCCAATTAGATTAAAATAGGCAATATATTAACATCACTTTGGAAACTTGGAGACCTAAGGCCTTTGAAAATTAGATTTTAAGTAATCCCTATAAATTGCTTCTAGTCTTTCTTCTATGGAAATATGGAAGGAAAGAAATCGAAGAATTATCAGAACTCGGAATAGAGAGATGGGAGAGATATGGGAGAACATCAAATCCAAACTTTGAGAAACGATATATGCAAAAATCTTGTAGGAAGAAGATAAGAAGTGTCTTCTGAAGGAATAAAATATTCGTTATAGCATGTGGATTCTATAAAACTCAATATGCCAACTTTCTTTTAGAAGAGAAATGGCAAGAAGGATTCTCCAATCCAAAAATGAACTTAGAGGAAGATGGAGAGGGGTATGTCAAACAATCCATGTAGCAACACCAAGAACATTTACCACCACTGCAAGTTGAGTGGACATTGGGAAGAAAAGTGTTGGTAACTTCATCCAGAGCTTCACCCTAGAAACCACATAGCAAAGAGAAGAGTGTGGAAAGTGAAGACTAATAGAGATAAGGACCTCACTGCATCTTCAACTCAAGAGGAATAATTTCTACCAGAAGCAATAGTAGAACATGAAGTATGAGTCATCATTGGAGAGGATAGTGGGTTGATGTCAACCACCAAGACAACCCCATCCTAGTTGCTACCTACAATCTTGCATAAGAACCCCCTTCTTGGAGACGTGTTAAAGACTAATTCATGGAGATCAATGACCTTGGAAGTGGGTTATTCTGAAATCCATAACGCACTATCAGTAGTTGCAAGCCTCAGAGGGTTGTTTCCATGCTAAGAAGCAACTGATCCTAGAAAGAGAATGCAAACCACACTTCACTTGTGGAATTTTTATGTGATGGCATAAAATGCTTGGGTCACACAAACACATACCAAAATTTGACTTGGATTCATTGACTACCAACATGAACCATCTCCAAGTTTGAGAGAGATGGGAATGAATGTTGAGTGTAAAGTTTGGATTTGTAGATTGCTTAGAGTTGAGAGTCAACGAGAAGTCTTTTCATTGCGGGAACAAGTGAGCCAACAACCAGAGATAGAGCCATAGCTAGGACCAGAGCTAGTAGCCATAATTCATGAGCTAGTAGCCATAATTCATGGAGCTAGAGCCAGAGTCATATCTATATCTAGGAGATAGAGTCAGAGCTATAGCTAGGTGCCAAAGTTAGAGCCATGTTCCAGAAAAGAATACATAAGGTATATTGATCTCTATTGGTTTCCTTCAAGCTTATGGAGACCAAAAAGCCTCTCAATGAGGAGGTGTGATATGAAATGTATCCAAACAAGTGAATGCTTTTATGATTAAATACCTACAGGTGTAAGTAGGGAATTATGGAAGGTTATCTAACTATGAAAAACATTGCAAATGTAAAAGGTGGAATAAAGACAAAATTGAGAAGAAAACAATGGATTATTTAAAATAGAAAATTAAAATAGGAGAGAAGGATTAGGAATGGGAGATGAAGGGTCATGCCCATTGGCCTTCCACTTACCCCATAGCTCTCCCTATTTCCTCTTGTAATTTCATTCTTTATGGGTCTTTTGGCCAAGAAGAGGAGGATGGACAGAGAGCTAAGAAGGCATTATAACCAGAAATGACCAAAATAGTCAAAGCATCCATTTGAAGTTGTTTTTCCCATTTGGGTTCCCAGGGTAAATATGGTGTCCATTATGTATTGAATTACTTTAATATTTATATGTGATTATGCTCTATGTATTCATGTTTTATCTCTGGTTTGAATGGCTTCTAGTGAATAATGGGAGTGCAAATGAGAGGGATATATGACCATACATGTGGATTCATTGCATTGTTGATTTTTCTTGTCTAATAGAGAGTGTAATAGATTTATTACTTCCATTATATGATGCATTTCTAGGCCCAAAGATCGAAGGTTGTCATATTATATCCATTGCACTTATGTAGGAGTTTCTAATTTGGTTCACTTTTGGTTGTTGGGTGTATTTCTCTTTCCTACATGCTCATATCTCCTCCATAGTTTGTAATTTCACTCTCCTTGGTCAATTTAATGCTTGTTGATCAATTTCCTACTTTCCTGGATCGATTTCTCACTCACCTAGTCAATTTAATATTGTTGGGCATCTTATTCACCATGGATTTGTGTGTGTGTTGCTTTTCACAGGTTGTATGTGGCCATACAATAGCCATATATAGCCATAGGAGGAATTTCCATTCTTAGGAAATTGTCTAATTTATATTCTTGTGTTTGTAGGGAAATTTCCTCAATCGATTTAATTGTTGGTGCAATCCACATTTTACCACAATTTATATCTTAATAACTCTACCATTCTTAGCTTAAACAAATACTTGGTTTCAATTATCAATTGGTATTTGTTGGGATAATAATTGTCGTTCAAATGATTTGGAAACAACAACCTACATCCCCCCTCTTGAACTATATACTCTCTTTAATCAACAAGAAGTCACCTATAACCAAAACAAATCTACTATGTGCACTTTACATGGGGAATGATTGAGTAGTAGGATGACAAAAAAGAGCAATGAAATTCTTTATTGAATGATTCCAATCTTTGTTGGTTGCTACTTCTTTTCAGTGGATTTTCATTTTGTTGTGGGACTAGTTCGAGACTACATGATTCCAAATATTTTCAATTTGGAAAGGAGGGATCCTAAAGGAATTTTGAATCTTATACTTGGATATTCATTACAACGGAGTAAGCATTGCAAAAATTTAGAGGCTACAAACAAAGATAAGTTGGGTAGCTTAAGACAATATTTATTTGAGCATGCAATTTTATTGAAGCATACCTATACTTTATTCATTTTGCAACAACATGAATAGATGTGCAATGTAGTTGGGTAACGATGTCATTGAGGACAACGTTCTCTTCTTATTATTGCTAGAGTGTTGATGACTAATGGTATTTGGATTAAACTGCATTCAAAGGTAGCTTTGGTGGTTGGCATTCGGCTACTACAGTTCAGAAGCAAGAACATATCCATATTCATGTTACCTTGTTTTTAGTCAAGAAACCATTGAGACGAGCATTTTCTATGGATAAGAGTGCTCATTTTGATCTTGTTGTTTAATTGAACAACATACACAACTACTCCTTGAGAATCTTGAGTGATGGGTAGAGTATACATAAGAAAAATTCTATCCCATAACTTTAACTCAAAGACTTTATTGGCATATAGGACAACATGTTATTCAAAGTTAGAGACCTGACATTGGTTGGCTCATTGAGAATAGAGAATTACCATTGCATTGTTATTTGGTGTCTTGTGTGTAGTTACACGGGGAAAGGAGCCAGAGAATCATTCTAGATAAGAGACTTCACTAAGAATAGAGTCCTTGTAGCCATATGGAAGATAGATTTAGTGTGGCACACAAACTTTCATCAAGAACATAAACCTTGTATTCATTCTGAAGACTTGGGACATAGATAAAAAGTTACTTTTGCACAATATTCGTGTTAGTGAAGGGAGTGGGCTATAAGTTCCTCCTTAATGGATCAAGGAGAAGGAAACAAACAATAAGAAATGGAATATATATGACAATAAGAATTAAAGGAAGATCTGTCAATTGGGTTTATCTTGGGTGGTTGGGAGGAATGATTTCTATCCTCTCACCCAGGTTCAATTCCTACAAGTGACATGTTGAGATCATAACAAGTATATTATTGTAATGGCTTCAAGCCTTGTTGTTGACCGAACTTTTTCTCTAAAGATTCTAGGGTTTACCCTGGGTACCATTATTGTATCCTTTTAGTAACCTGAATGAGAAAAAGAGAGACACTTGCAAGTTCAGTTAGGTTAGATGAACAAGACAGAAGTTAGTGCAAGAGTTAGACACATCAAACACAAGAAACAAATAAACAACTAAGATAACAACAATTAAAGAAACTAAACTAAAGTGCATAAGGAAATTAGAACCAAAATCAACCAAATAATTGACCAATATTCATGCCACCAATGGATGGATTGTATTAATGGGAAAACACCAAATGGAAAGGGAGACTTATGAGTCTCCTCTTTCTCCAAGGGAGGGCTATTGAACCCCCAATGAGAGAGCTATTCTTACAAATAGAAAAATAGAAAGGAAATAGTGAAGAAATCCAAAGCTCATTCACTCAAGAGGTGATGTGAATGGCCCAATGAAATGGTGCTTGTATGCTCCAATGAGGAAAGAGGTTCCTTGTAGGAGAATAGAGGTAGCATAAAAATACAAATAGATTCTTGAAAATATAGTGCACCCATGACCTCTTTTTATAGCAAAGTTTTGAGGCATTATCCAATCGGTCTTTAGTGTGAACAAGGGGCCCTTTAGGGCACCTTTAGGTCTTTGACCAGCCCCCCACTCAGATTCATCTCGGATTTGGGGGTCAAATCGACTTGGGAGATGAACCAAAAGTGGGTGGGAGGCTGACTAGAATCATAAATGCACAGTTCTGAGGTGTGCGCGGCCTTTTGCATCCACAGTCGTGCATCGGGCACATGTGCGATTTTCCCACGTTTTCGATTGGCGCACATGCACGTGATTCCTTTATATTCTGAGCACATGCTTATTTTATAACCAGTTGTATAGTTTGTGCCCTTTGGAAATGCATTTTTGGGCCATGAATGAACTAATAGTTGTTTGGAGATGCTAGATTCCTGTAACCATTTGCGGACGAAATTTCAGTGATAACAGATGCCCCCTGATTTATGAGGTTAGTAGCATACGTATAGCCGAAATACATCAATGTTTCTTCTGCTGAGAGTACCATTGTAAGAAAGAGTGTTGAGAGGAATTGCAAGGGAGACCCATTGGAGGGATAAGAGAACCTGTGGGACCCAAACCTTTCGCTAGGTGTGGAAAAATAAAACTGTGTACAAATGAGGCGGGCATGCCCCATGCTCGTGTCATGTACCTCAAAATGTGTAAAGCAGTAAATGAAGCTATATATTGACGTATATAACTGCAGCTCCCTCTAGGGCGGTTTGGTAATGGTAGAGGAAAATTGTAATGGTGAACAAAATCTGAAAAGAGGTGATGACACCAGTAAGAAGTGTCAATAATTCACGGGCATTGATAGCCCAACAAATTTCAGAGGTCTTCAGAAAATATAAAAACAATTGCAATAGTCACAAAGTAAGACCCACCGTAACATGAGATAGTGTTGAAGTCGAATGTTATGGGGGTCAATGATAGCAGAGAAAAATGGCGGTTTTCTTTGTGTCGTCCGAGACTCCTCATTGTAAAGGTAATGAGAGTCAAGATACTATCGCCCTTTTGGAAACTGTGTTGATGTCAACACAAAGGGAGATGCGACTCCTAGAAGAAAAGGGCTTCCGGAAATCCATGGGGTGAGATCAGGAACTGATAGGGAACAAGAACGAAGTCAAGATGCGATGAGACTCAAGACTTCCCTTGGTTGGGGATATATGTGAAGGATGATTGGCAGCAAACATGAAACTAGATCTAGCGTCAAGGGGACGACTAGACGTGGGTTAAATTCTGCTAGAGGCATGACAAAGTGGACAAACTCAGAGATCAAGGGTACATGGACTATGGGATACTTGGGTTTTATGGACGATGTCAACAGGAGTAGAAGATAATGAATTCCCCAACCAAGGGCGACATGGGTTTCTTTGCCAGGAAAAGAAGGTTGCCAAGGGAGACAAAAAAAAGCTATGTAAATGCTGGAAACAAAGGATTTTTACAATTACCAAATGAATAAAGAATAATTTGGGATGAGTGTATAGATACAAAAATGGGTGCCCCAGTGAAATATGGCTTGGCCTGTGAGGGCGCAAGTTGGGTGGAGAATGGTGGAGGGTGGGGGCCCCATGGGTGGGTTTATGTATGAGGTAAATGAAGGGAGGGAAATTTGTAGATGGGAAAATTGATTGTGGATGAAAGTGGAAGGTTAATGATACTACAGTGTGTTGGAGTCGGAAGTCACTCTTGGATTATGGCAGGAGCAGAGCCCAACGCCCATCAGTTTATGTCACGAATAATTTAATGGGGTGATCGGATGGATAGAGGCCCAGGAAGATATCACTCTAACTCAGAAAACTGGGTCTGGTATGTAACAACAGAAGAGGTCTTGATCTAACTTCAGTCAGTGGGTTGATTATAAAATGAGTAGATGCAAGACTTGGTAAGAGGAGTGAGCAAGCCTGCCTTGGGCATCATGCCTTTCGACAGCTTGAAGAGAAAAAAATCAGAACGCAAGATCCTCTTGGTTCAGAGTTTTGGGGAACTAAAAGGTGACTTGACTGGATCTTCCAATTCCAAGTCATTCAGCATTGAGAAAATACAAGAACTGATTAGAAACAATGCAACTATTACAGTGATCCAACATACATCATCCTATAACGGCGTAAATCGACTGGATCCTCCAATTCCGAGCGGTTCTAACACAGTGTAAACAGAGAGATGGAAAGAGGCTAACATTCATAAGGCAAGAAGTCTCAAGTGCCAATACATAACCAGAGCAACCAGTGCTTCATCAAAAATTTACAGTCGGGAGCCTAGCTCAACCATCGATACTTACAAAAATACAAAAACTAAGTAAATATACTCCTAAACCTTCTCCCAACAGAGGTGTCTTATAACTTCTAAGGTGTGGTGTCTCTTCAATCAAATATGGCCTGAACTCCTTTTTCAGACGTCACCTTAACTTTGCATGGCCTTTGTAGGGGGGGGAAGCTGAAACATTAAAGGCTAAAATAGCATGTGCAGACTCCTCTGGTTAGACGAGAACTCGACATGGATTATTTGGAGAAAACCAGCATACAGGACCATCTCAGGTAGACTGCCTGCCGGAACCTCCATGCTTTGCATTTAATGAGTGAGCTGAGGTTTCAACTACCTCCATCCACCTTCATTTATTTTTAGCAAGGACCAAGATCGAGGTCGAGCTGAACTAGTCTCTGGAGAACACGGTGATCCCTTTTGCAGCTAAACCAGATGCTTCAGCCCTTTGCACAGTTCTTTCTATCACCCCCAGGTGACCACGGGCTGTGACCCTGTGCCTATCTTCAAAGGTGCTTTCGTCATTTCGCATTTTGGCGATTTGAAATGCAGCGAAAGGATGAGACCCTCTGTTCTCTTGAAGTCCCGGTAGCCGAAATGTCGAAATGGCTTGATCGTGCACCACACATCCCATTGGATGGACGGCCTAGATCAACACTTGAATGAATGTGGGGCTGCCTCTGGCCTGGACCCTTTCGGCATTTCGGGCTTCAAGGATTTGAAATGCAGCGAAAGGATGAGACCCTCTATTCTCTCAAAGTCCCGGTAGCCGAAATGCCGAAACGGCTTGATCGTGCGCCACACGTCCCATTAGATGGACGTCCTAGATCAACACTTGAATGAATGTGGGACCACCTCTGGCCTGGACCCTTTCGAAGTTTCGGGCTTCGGGGATTTGAAATGAAGCGAAAGGATGAGACCCTCTGTTCCCTCGAACTCCTGGTAGCTGAAATGTCGAAATGGCTTGATCGCGCGCCATGTGTCYCATTGGATGGACGACCTAGATCACTTCTTGAATGAATGTGGGACCGCCTCTRGCCTGGACCCTTTCGGCGTTTCAGGCTTCAGGGATTTGAAATGCAGTGAAAGGATGAGACCCTCTATTCCCTCGAAGTCCCGGTAGCTGAAATGGCTTGATCGCGTGCCATGTGTCCCATTGGATGGACGACCTAGATCACTTCTTGATCAACAGTCCTGGTTCTTTCGGGRTTTCGTGCATCGGGGATACATGATGCAAGGAGGAGAGACCCTTGTATGTTGAAGTCCCGGTAGTCGAAATACCGAAATGGCTTGATCATTTCGAGAGTTTGGCCATAGGAGATGAGCTCAGGCGCTTGACCACGTGCAACTCTGCGACCCAAACTTACCTGATGGCCATCAATCTGCCCCATTTGTGGATCCTCGTTGTTGAAAGACAAAGTGTCCGCTCGCTTGATTTTAATCCTGAAATGGGCTTTTTATGTGGGTTGCGCTCGACGCTCATGGCTACGGCCTTTGAATAAAACACACTTGACCGGTTTTCAAACCCCACTTCTATGCATTTACACCAAGGGCCCGAAACCAGAAGAAAACACCATCTTGCAAGAATTTGCACTAACATTAGGCTCCATGGGGGATAGATTCATCCCTGCGATGCTCTAAGAATTCATTTGCAGCTCCAATGCCTTGATTTTGGGCTATGGAGTCATCTATTAATCCGAAAATAAATAAGTAAACAAATAAAAGGACAATATTTACAAAATGAGGAGCTGCCTACGGCTCAAACAAAACATCTTTTCAGGAAATGCCCATTTACTGGGCCATTAAAGACTTCCTCACCCTCCAAATCTTGCAACCTATAAGTGTTATTTGAGAATACTTCAGTGATCCTGAAGGGACCAATCCAGAGGGCATCACACTTGTTGTGTTTGCCCCTATCCTGCCTGGGTGCATCCCACTTAAGCACCAAATCCTTGAGCTCGAATTCCTTCTTTGTGACCTTCCTGTCAAAAGCCTGCTTGACCTTCTGCTGATGACTATGGGCCACGTCCATCACCTATTCCCTGATCTGTTGCACCTCCACTATTTGATGAATCCTTCTAACCATATGATCTGGCTCTCCTTCAAGATTCTGGAAGAATTTTACTACAGGTAACGCGAGTTGAGTGGGAAAAATAGCCTTCGTCCCATAAACCAATTGAAAAGGTGAGGTGCCCAGGAACTTTTTCGTTGTCACTCGATTGGGCCATAGAGTGAATTTAAGCTTTGAATCCTAGGCCCTCTTATTGTCTTCCAACAATATTTTGACGAGCTTGATTAGGCTTTTATTGGAAGACTCTGCCAGTCCATTTCCTTGAGGATAATAGGGGGTGGAGTGAATCAGTGAAATTTTGAACTATTCACAGAACTTAATCAGAGGCTCAGACTTGAAAGGAGTAGCATTATCAGTGACAATTCTGTGGGGACAGACAAATATGGCTATGATATCCTCCAGGAAGATGATAATAACCTTGTGAGAAGCACTCCTGGTGGAGGCCGCTTCTATCCACTTAGTGAAATAGTCTGTCGCAGTTAGGATCCATCTGTACTGGCCACTTGAAGGAGGATGAATCTCCCCAATGAAGTCCAACCCGCACTATTGAAAAGGTGTTGAAGCTACCACAGACTTTAGTGGCAATGAGTTCAGCTATTGCTTTCCTGAGAACCTTTGGCATTTGATACAAGCTCTAATTTCTTTGCAGATATCAGTGAACAAGGCGGGCCAGTAGAACCCAGCCCTAAGAATTTTGTGAGCTGTGGTCTTCCAAAAATGATGTCCTCCACAAAGGCCGCCATGGAACTCAAACATAATTCTCTGGGTTCCTGTGGGCTCAGACACCTCAGCAACACCCCTAGGGGGTCTCTCCAGTACAAGACTTGGTCAATGAGGCAATACCTTATCGTCTTGAGCTTTAAATATCTTGCCTTACTCTTACCCATTCCATCAGGAGGCTTCAACTCTTGCATAAAGTACAAAATGTCTCGGTACTAGGTGCATTCTGCTAGTGATGAGCCATAGTGAGAGATTTTGTTGGACGACTCAGTTGGCTGATTTTCTGAGCAAGTATTTATGAAGCTAACCCCCAAGGACCTGCAATTGGATTCAACCAATAGCTTGGCTAAACCATGCCCGTTAACCAACTTGGTGGGATTTATCTCTAGGTCAAACTCCAAAATCTTGGCGATCCATTTACCTCTTCTTCCATCTACGTCAGGCTGTATAAGGATATCTTTCACAGATGTTGAAGGCACGTACACAATCACTTTTGAGTGCAAGACATAGACTTTGAAAGCTTTGAGAGCCTTCACTATAGCATAATCTTGTTTCTCCATGATTTCATACTTGATCTCTGCATCTCTTAATGCTTTTCTGAAGAAGGAAATGGGCTGCTCTCGACCTTCCTCGTTTTTCTATAATAAGACCACTGCTACTGTATCAAAAGAAGCGAACGAAAAAAATAGAAAATCCTTGGAATAGTTAGGACTGATCAGCACAGGTGCCTCAATCAAAGCCCTTTTTATTTGGACGAAAGATTGTCTGGGCTCGGCAGTCCATTTTACTTCATTTCCTTTCCTGAGCATGGATGTGATGTGTTTCACCAACTCAGTAAAATTTGAGACGAATCTCCTCAAAAAATTAATCTTCCCCAAAAAGGCCTGAACTTCCTTTCTAGATCTGGGAAGTGACAGGGTCTGAATTGCCTCTACCCTGTTGGAATCAATTCTCACTCCCTCTGCTGATACTATATGGCCTAATAGCTTCCCCTCCTTCATAGCAAAAATGGACTTCTTGGGATTTAAAGAAAGGCCAAACTTCCGACATTTCAGGAAAACCTTCCTTAGTTGACAACAGTGCTCCATATCAGACCTGGAGAAGACTGTAATGTCGTCCAGATAGATCACCACAAACTAGTCTTTCTCTACTATGAAGGCCATATCCATAGCTCATTGAAAAGTTTCTTCTGCATTCATAAGTCCAAACGACATCTTGGCATACATGAATGTCCCCCAGGGAGTGGTGAAGGATGTCTTCTCTCTATCCTCGGGCATGACTGATATCTGATTATACCCAGAGAAACCATCAACCATGGATATCCTGGATGCACAAGTTATCCTCTGTAATATGTGTTCCATGTTGGGCAAGGGATAATTGTCTTTCTTTGAGCTCCTGTTGAGGTTTCTGAATTCAACACAGAGCCTGATTTCCCCACTTTTCTTCCTCACCGGGACCAAATTGGCCACCCACCCAGAATATCTCAAGGGAACAATGATTTGGGCATCTAACAGTTTCTTTACTTCTCTCTCCATGACAGGCAGCAACATGGGATTTATCTATCTTAACTTCTGCCTAAATGGTTTAGCCTCCTCCTTCAGTGGGATCTTGTGTTCAATGACAGATGTGTCATATGTCTTGAGGTCTTCATAAGTCCATGCGAACACATCAGAAAATTCTCTTAATAGCTTAGTATATTCGGTCCTCTATTATTTGTCAGGCTGCTTGACAACCTGAGTAATTTAGGCTCCTTCTGTGTGCCAATGTTACACTCAGCTGAATCAGCATCTTCATTTGAAACTTCACCTCTTACTGCCACATCGTTACCATTGAACAATCTTTCTAACGGGACTAGTCCCTTCGGAATGTGATTGCTAGGCAGCCGAATAATCTGGTGATTAGAAATTTTATTTAAAAATACCTTAGGGCAAGGGTGACCTTCAAGGTCAGGGTCTTGATCAATGTGCACCCCAGAAAATTCGTCGACAGCCTACAGAAAATTCTTGATTTCCAGATCGTCTTCGAATACCTTCCAATGTTTGACATTGTCTGGTACAGATGGCCTATATTTTATCTCAACATCATATTTTCTCTTAGGTGGCAGAGGGATCTTGAACAGACTCATCAAAACAGATAAGGAATTGGCCAAATCATTTTTCTCCCTTGGAATAAAAGAGATGTTGAAAGTTGCGAAGAAATTTTTGATCAAGTCCCACACCTCATTTCTGTATCTCCTAAGTCGAGGATGCTTGGCCCAATAAGATTTTATGACTTGTTGAATAATCACCTCATCATCTTCGAACACTGCTATCTCCTCTATCCCCACCTCCTTTGCATCCCTTAAACCCAGAACCAGAGCTTCGTATTCTTCCACATTATTGGTGGCTTCAAATTCTAGCTTGTATGACATGGACATGGTTTCCTGACAAGGTGACACCAACACCACTCTAGCGCCAACGCCTTTGCTATAAGAAGCCCCATCGAAAAACATATTCCAAATAGAGGTGGCTGGAGGATGCATCTCGTGATTAAAAAGGGGCTGCCTTCTAATTTGAAAAGGGGCTTCAGGAGAAACAATGAGCTGCAACAAACTAGATCCCAAATCAGTGTCTAGTGCAAAGATAGGGTGATTGGTGGGATTTGCCTCATCACTAACAATGTAGGCCAACTGGGCTTCTCTGTACAACCTCTTGTGTTCCCTTCCAAAGACTGGAATGGTAGAATATGTGAGATCCATTTGTAATGTTCCTCCAGGCTTTTTAATCCAAGATCTTGACAACAGCATGTCGAACTTGGGAGGAACATCGGCTACTAGAATGTCCATGACCACACTTTTCATTGGCAGCTGAAACAGAGAGACAACCAAGTCTTTGATGACTCCGAGGCATTTCACCCTCCTTGAATCAAAAGAGTACAAATCATGGTAATCCTTTGTCACCTCCAGTCCCAATTCTTCCATGACTATTTTGGGCATAAGGTTGTGGGAAGCTCCTGAATCCATGAGGCAATTATGCAACACCTTATCATGTATGTTCAGGGATGTGTAGAAGGGAGTGGATGAATCATCTCTGTCTTCTACCATGGGACCTAGGACAACTACTGGCTTTTCATCTTGAAGATTTATTGAGTCTGTGGAAGGCTGGGGGGGCTCGGATTGTAGCAGCTTAGAGAGGGACCTTTTGAAATCTTCATTTTTAACTAGTTCTGAGAGGGGTATAGGAATTCTGATCTTCTGAATCTCATGCTCAAAACTAAAAGAGGAGAGGGGATTAGGAGGTTCCCTTACCTCAGAGACAGGTTCTTTGGTTGTTGACGAAGTATTCTGAGTTTTCTTTACTATAGTAGTTATCGCTACAGCTTTAGCAGGCCCTTCTGCTATGAGGGGTTGATCCTGGCCGTCAAAAGTATCATCTTTCTTCTTTGACTGGAGATGGTATCTGTTAGGGGCATTACTGGCCTTCTCCCCTTTACCCAACTCATTGATTTGGACACTCATAAGGGATTCTTCATATGCATATTGAGTCAAATGGGGAAAAGGGGAGGTGTCTTCAATGCAGTGAATTTCAGGGTTGAGTTCTTCTATCTCCTCTCCTTCCTCATGAGAAACTATGTTGTTTTGGAGAGGGGTCTGAATCCTCTGATCATCTCTGTCTCTGCTCCTTTGTTCCCTTGGGGAGGCCTATGGCACATTGTTACCGGGCCTCCTGAAACCTTTGTTATCAGTATTCTATGGATTTTTGTACACGAGCTTCCCCTCTAACTCCCACCTTTCCATCCTATCCGAAAGAGATTTCATCACTTTAGTTACCTCATCCATCTGAGGAGGAAGGGGGAGGAATGGGATGAGGAGGCTTCAACTCTCCTCCTGGGTATGTCTCTGTCAGCCTTACTCCTGAGTTGGTCAACAGCCAATCTATTAGACTCTACTTCTACGGCCGCGTCCTGTATATGCGCCAGAGTGGTGGCTCTCCTTTCCCTCAACAGGAGGCAGAAATTGGGATCAAAAGCGCTAGCATAAGTGATTTTCACAGAGGCTTCTGAGGGATTAATCTCAGTGGGGATTTTATTGTACATTTTGTTAAATCTTTTGGAGAAGTCAGAAACAGACTCTCCTTCCTTTCTCTTCAAAGATCCAAACTCTGTCATGTAATACATGAAGTCCTTTTTATCTCCCCACTGTCTCAAAAAGGCATTATCCAAAGCCTCAATCCCATCAATAGATCCAGGAGGCAAGGCCCTAAACCATTTTCTAGCCTCACCCTCAAGGCTATGGACGAAAATCCTCATCCACACATTTGCATGCATGATGACATGGTCGTCTGTAAAACTGTAAAAGGATTCAAGGTGTTCTTCTGCAGTTATGTCCCCCTCGCCTGTAAACTTGGGTGGCTGCTTGAGGTAGCCATCTGCTGGAAGGGTGTTGAGAGGCTGTGGTAGCAAAAGGGGAGCATACTTGGTGGCTATAATAGCCTCCATTCTGGTCATGGGGGGATTTTCTTCTGCCATAGGGATATTAGGTGGAGGAGAACTCGAAGGGGAAGGAGCTTGAACCGAGGATACTGGAAATAGGCTTACAAGGGTAAGGGAAGTGACAAGGGTTTCTCCCTCTAGTCCAAAACCAGGAGGAGACAACTCGGCAGGAACACTTCCGAGATTCAGGAAACGGGAGGTTTCAGAAAAAGGTCTGTTGCGAAGCTGAGGAGAAGAAAAAAGAGTTTCTACAAAAGGAGACGACAAAATACCTAGTTTGGCAGTGGAAGTTTCTCCTTCGGGGTCCTTTCCTCTTCTGAAACTCACCTGCGGCTCAGCTTCAAGCGTAGCTAGAGGCAGTTGTGGATGGGACCGCATGTGTCTACCTCTGAAAGCCACAATTAAAAAGGCAGGTTCGCCACAGTGGAGTCGTCACAATGGAGTCACCAGGTGCACAATAGCAATCTTCAAAGGCTCTGATGCCTAATGCACCTTCAGAATCAGAGGCTCAATGTTGTTCAATCTCGGGGAAAATTTTCAACTTCATCCCCGGCAATGGTGCCAGAAATGTTGGAGTCGAAAGTCACTCCTAGATTGCAACAGGAGTAGAGCCCAACGCCCATCAGTTTATGTCACGAATAATTTAATGGGGTGATCGGATGGATAGAGGCCCAGGAATATATCGCTCTAACTCAAAAAACCGGGCCTGGTATGTAACAACAGAAGAGGTCTTGATCTAACTTCAGTCAGTGGGTTGATTATAAAATGAGAAGATGGAAGACTTGGTAAGAGGAGTGAGCAAGCCGGCCTTGGGCATCAGGCCTTTCGACAACTTGAAGAGGAAAAACTAAGAACACAATATCCTCTTAGTTCAGAGCTTCGGGGAACTGAAAGGTGACTTGACTGGATCTTCCAATTCCAAGTCATTCAACGTTGAGAAAATACAAGAACTGATTAGAAACAATGCAACTATTACAGTGATCCAACATACATCATCCTATAATGGCGCAACTCGACTGGAGCCTCCAATTCTGAGCGGTTCTAACACAGTGTAAACAAAGAGATGGAAAGAGGCTAACATTCATAAGGCAAGAAGTCTCAAGTGCCAATACATAACCAGAGCAACCAGTGCTTCATCAAAACTTTACAGTCGGGAGCCTAGCTCAACCATCGATACTTACAAAAATACAAAAACTAAGTAAATATACTCCTAAACCTTCGCCCAACAGAGGTGTCTTAGAACTTCTAGGGTGTGGTGTCTCTTTAGTCAAATCTGGCTTGAAATCCTTTGTCAGACGTCACTTTAACTTTGCATGGCCTTTGCATGGGGGGGAAGCTGAAACATTAAAGGCTAAAATAGCATGTGCAGACTCCTCTGGTCAGACGAGAACTCAGCATGGCTTCTTTGGAGAAAACCAGCATACAAGACCATCTCGGTCAGATTGACTGCCAGAACCTCCATGCTTTGCATTTAATGAGTGAGCCGAGGTTTCAACTACCTCCGTCCACCTTCATTTATTTTTAGCAAGGACCAAGATTGAGGTCGAGATGAACTGGTCTCTGGAGAACGCGGTGATCCCTTTTGCAGCTAAACCCGGTGCTTCAACCCTTTGCACAGTTCTTTCTATCACCCCCAAGTGACCACGGGCTGTGACCCTATGCCTATCTTCAAAGGCGCTTTTGGAATTTCGCGTTTCGACGATTTGAAATGCAGCGAAAGGATGAGACCCTCTATTCTCTCAAAGTCCCGGTAGCCAAAATGCCGAAATGGCTTGATCGTGCGCCACGCGTCCCATTGGATGGATGGCCTAGATCAACACTTGAATGAATGTGGGACCGCCTCTGGCCTGGACCCTTTTGGCGTTTCGGGCTTCGAGGATTTGAAATGTAGTGAAAGGATGAGACCCTCTGTTCTCTCAAAGTCCCAGTAGCCAAAATGCCGAAATGGCTTGATCGTGCGCCATGCATCCCATTGGATGGATGACCTAGATCAACACTTGAATGAATGTGGGACCGCCTCTGGCCTGGACCCTTTTGGTGTTTCGAGCTTCGGGGATTTGAAATGCAGTGAAAGGATGAGACCCTCTGTTCCCTTGAAGTCCCGGTAGCCGAAATGTCGAAATGGCTTGACCACGTTCCACGTGTCCCATTGGATGGACGACCTAGATCACTTCTTGAATGAATGTGGGACTGCCTCTGGCCAGGACCCTTTCGGCATTTCGGGCTTCGGGGATTTGAAATGTAGCAAAAGGATGAGACCCTCTGTTCCCTCGAAGTCCCGGTAGCCGAAATGGCTTGATCACGCGCCACGTGTCCCATTGGATGGACGGCCTAGATCACTTCTTGATCAATGGTCTTGGTTCTTTCGGGATTTCGTGCACCGGGGATACATGATGCAAGGAGGAGAGACCCTTGTATGTTGAAGTCCCGGTAGCCGAAATACCGAAATGGCTTGATCGTTTCGCGATCGTTTCGTGAGTTTGGCCATAGGATATGAGCTCAGGCACTTGACCATGTGCAACTCTGCGACCCAAACTTACCCGATGGCCGTCGATCTGCTCCATTTGTGGATCCTCGCCGTTGAAAGACAAAGTGCTCACTCGCTTGATTTTAAGCCCGAAATGGGCTTGTTCTGTGGGTTGCGCTCAACGCTCATGGCTGCGGCCTTTGAATAAAACACACTCGACCGGTTTTCAAACCCCACTTCTATGCATTTACACCAGGGGCCCGAAACCAGAAGAAAACACCATCTTGCAAGAATTTGCGCTAACACAGTGGTGCAGTCAAATTAGAACCGTGAAGAGATATCCTGGGAGTCCATTGGGAAAGATAGAAAAAATGAGGAGAAGGAGTATGTGGTTGATTCTCGAACATGCGTAAGACTAATGAGACTCCCATCCCTAGGGGGTGAAAGCAGAATGAGTTTCAAACTGCCAAAGAGGACTATGAATGGGAAAACTCATGTAGGAGAGAGTGTTACCGGTTGACAGTACTGAAATGCGACGGAGGTGATAGTACTGGAGAGCCGGATGTGAAGATCCTATAGGAAAATGTTGGAGGGTGTGACTGGGAGATGCAATTGATATTCAAAGGGAATGATTACATGACAATGTCAATCAGATACCTGAAGGGGTTGCGCTAACATAGGATGACCAAGTAGCTACACACATGAAAACCGAATAGCCAACATGAACAATATCTGAAGAGAAAGAACATATAATAGTTAATCAATAATTTTGAACATGAGCATGCGTACCTGAGTTTGTCATGGAAAGATGCTCCTCCTGGGAAAAGTGAAAATGATAACCCGAGGAAAATGACTATGTAAGTGGTAAAAAATGGTTCGGAAAATGGAGCTTATGGGATCCTGTACCAAAAAATGAAAGGGCTTAGATATGGACGGTGGGCCCATAATGCCATCCCAGTTGCACCGAGACTATGGGTGATCGAGTAGTAGTTTGGTGGGAGGAAATGGACCTCCCCTTTGCTCGAGGACTGATGAATAAATATAATGAATTACATTCACATGAGCATTGGTATCGAGTGTCGGAGGAATCTCAGGAAGATATATGTGGAATTCTACAGCTAATGTGTGGTGGACATATGGGATAGATGGGCAATGATGAGTGTAATGCCCATATTATACGCATATGGCACAAGCGAAATTGGTTTGTAGATTTTGTTTACATGTGGTTGATGACTCCATCGTAGCGGGGGATGTACTTGGTGGAGTGTCAAGCAAAAGGGATGCGTGAGGAAGATGGATAAAACTGCGTAGCTTGGGAAGAGAAGGACATTTGTGAGTGGGGTGTCCTTTTCTTTCACATAAGGCACAAGGGAGTTGAACTCAGGGAATTAGTGAATATTTGGGCTCGTTCCTCCTTCGTCTACCTGTGATAGTGGTGGTATTGCTACCCGTTGGAGGAGGTAAGGGTGCGGAAGGATCCTGTAACGAGATCTGTATCGACAATCCCTCTGTCTGAGGAGGGAGAGATGGTGGATGGAGATACCATATAGGGATGGCAAGGACCATTTTGGGAAGGGTGAGGGAAGCAACTATCTGGAATGCTTCGACTCCAGGTGGGGGGTAGAAAAAGGGAATTTGGGTAATGGCCTGGGGGACTGTCTCCCAAACTGTGATTTTCCCCTGGAGTGGGGGGGAGATCCGTGACAAGTGGTGAGTTTACGCTCTCTAGGAACTCCCAAGGTAGTATTTCTTCAACTAGTGGAACTTCGATATGGGGAGGGGACTCAATGATAGGAGTCTTATCTCCAATGTCTATTCCTTTAGAGGAAACTACACACACTTGTGCTGAAAAAGATGGTTTTAGGAACGATGGCGCCCCCTGATAAGTGCCCAACATGGATGGGTCTTGAAATAATCTATGGCTAATGTTGACAACTGGAAAATCATCCGAGCTAGTGTGGAAAAGGGGGAGGATGTTATCGATGTGGGTGGAACGGCTAGGCTAGTAATGTGTAAGCTAGTCGATGGTGACAATCTTCCCATTATGGGGGAACATCATTGTACGAAACACATAAGAGGTGATCGCCTTCATAGAATACATGTAGTTGCATCCGAACAAGATATTGTAATCAAGTTGGGTATCGATAACTTCAATGTTAATGAGGATGGTTTTTCCCCCAAGTTCTATGGGGACATTTTGACAAAGCCCTGCAGAAGATGTTGGTCGACCGTCGTAAGCTCGAAGCATGATGACAGAGGTTACTAGCTCAGGGGAGCCAATTTTTTGCCATACATGTTTAGACATGATGCATTTGGATGCACCTTCATCGATGATACACCAATAAACTATGGTGTTCCAGATATTAACTAGTATCTGGAAGGCTACTTGGGCGGGAAGACGTGGTTCTCCGATATTTGAATCAAATGTGATCAATTGCGTGTCAGCTGGGTCGACTTCCCCCAAGGCGGAAAGTAAGGATTTTTGCTATAATGGACAGGTTTAGAGGACCTCCAAAACAGACATGGTTTTAGGAGAATGGGCTAAGTCATCAACCAGACTATAATTATGAGCATCCCTAGCATGAGGGTTATGCACATTCCACCGTAAAGGCATACGTGGTATGTGGGGAATGGGTTCCGCGTTAGGATGTGGAATCATCAATGGTTGTCCTGCAGTAGCTAGTCCTGTTTCTAAGGTGGTTGGGGTAGATTCAGGAGGCATACCGTATTGATGGTTGCAATTTTGTAGAAGAATTTATTCGCTGGTGAGGAGGACACTACGATCAACCGAATTCTCGGGTTGAGTGGCACCCAGGTTTGGATATTGACCCATTTGTGGTGGGGTAGGGTTGATCACTTGTTGGGTGTTCATGACACCTTGGTATGGTATGGGGTTTTGCAAAACAGTTGGAGGTGGTGGTTGCAAATACTGTTATGGGGCCTGCTGAGGGGCAGGTGGTGCTGGAGGGCCCAGTGAGTTCATGGATGCCCTCATCTATTGGAGATCAAGAATTTGGGGGCAATGATGAGTATAATGTCCATACTCACCACATATAATGCAAAGGAAGTTAGTCCGAAGATTGTTGTTCTTCCCTTGTCGTGGTTGATTTTTATTGGTGCCCCCTTGGGGGTCTTGGTATTGGTTTTCCCCAACGGGATGGTTGTGGGAGTCATTCCCTCCTGGTCCTGGGTTATCATTGTTTCGGTTTTTTCCTTTCTTATTATGAGTCGGATTGGTCATATTCAAATGTTCAAATGTATGAACCTGTTGAATGGGAAAGGGATGAACAAAGTTGACACTGACATGTGGTTGTCCTGGTGGAGGATTAACCGGCTGGGGAGGGCCAGGAAATGGGAAATATGGATTGTTTTGTGGATAGGATCCATATGGCGTATAGGAAGTAAAGGTTCTTCCAGTACTGCTAGGGTTATATCCAGGGGTTGGGGGTGGACCCGTATTGGATTGAGAGACCGGATACGGCATGGGTACCGGTGGGGGTGCCCCAATGACTAAGGGGGAACAAGATATGACTGTTGGTAAAGGAGAGGAGGGTAATAAGATGGACCTCCATATATCGACAGATATTGGGGTGTACCGTACATAGGTGGTGGTTGGACGTACGTGTTGTGGTGTGTTGTGGTACCAATCAATCCATCTGTCGCATGAGACATCCCACGTTTGTCCTGGCCGAATTGTATGGGTCTCGGGGCGTTAGGTAGTACTGTGTATAAGTATCCTGACTGTGCATAAATGAGGTCATATTCTTGAGCCTTTCTAATGGCTGCCTCTTCACTTTGGGGAAAGGTAGAGGCCACATATTTGGCAAAGAGAGGGACGAGTGATCTGAGAAACCAATTGAGACATTGTTGTTTGGTGGTTTCTGCTTTGCATAAACCATGTCGTTGATGCCATTCGTGAATGTGGTCAGAGATATGTGTGGTCAAGGTTTGTTTAAACTCAGAAAGCAGTTCTATACCATTTTCATGGTGAATTGGTAGTTGAAAGAAGGTCAAAAATGTTTTGGCCAATGATGCAAAAGTCACATGGGACCCTAATTTTTCATCTACATACCACTTAGCTGATGGGCCCATGAGTGTGTGCTGAAGAAAACTTAATCGGACGGAGTCATCCATGATATTGTTTGACGAGAACCATAAGTGGAAGGTCATGACATGGTTGGAAGGATCTTCTCTCGCCTTTCCTTCAAACTTGGGAATGTCTGAAGGCAGTTTGGTAGGCATTGCGAGCCATGTGGGGTCATGCAATATAGGGTCTTTGGTGAGCTTACTTAGATCTGGTATGTTGAGTGAGGCTAAATATGGCATCTGGAGTGGCGGTGGAGGATTAGTTCCTGTGGAGGAAAACTTAGTGAGTTTTTAGAAAAAATTTAGATGTGGTTGTTTGTGAGATTGGGGGTGTGAACCAATCTCATTCAAATTTAAGTGGGAGTGGATAGTTCCTTCGAGAAAAAGGTGGGGTGTTTCAGAATCCCTTTGGGGGGAACTTACTTCAACCTCCACAATTCGAGAGGAAACTATGTGAGTGAGTAGTGACTTTGTGTGTGAGCAAGTGATAAAATGTGCCAAATTTTTAATAAGTTAGGTGTCACCTTGCATCATGTGGACTTTGTGTGGTCATTACAAGTCTTGATTACCTATCTTACTAGATGTCATTGGTACAACCTTGCAGAATTTTAAAGACCCTAAAGAACTAACATATGGACATGTGGGTCCTTACCAATCCTTTATTGTGGACATGTGGGCATGTACGGGTCCGTTACAATAATCTTTAAACTTCCCTAGTGATGTAAACTAAGAAAGTAGCTTCAAAACTATCCTATCTTTGTAGCATGTGGGCGTGTATGGGCCCTTACAAATTTAAGATGTTTGGAAAAGAAACTAAGGGCCCTAGGGGGCTTTTGTCCTCTCCTAAAGATTTTGTCTTTAAGGGAGATTAAATCTTCCCTCAATTGTTTTTTTGATTCTCAATATCGCTCTATGGTGCGAGAGAAGAGCATACTCAATGATTGAAGTTTGATTTATGGTCCCAATGCAAGTGTTTATATATGTGATAGTAAATGGTTCCAACTTAATTTTTACAATCAAAGCAAGCCATCCATGTGGAAAAATGAAAGCAAAAGGAGGAGCAATATGGATTTTAACCCCCTAAGTGCCTATGTTTTGACTAACCCTTCATGTGGAGAGGGAATCTAAGTGTGGTGCATATTACAAATTGCATAGAATCAAGATTTAGAAGGCTAGGGGCCTTCAAAATATCACAACAAATCCTTACAATGTTGAATTTCTGGACAGATGTGTGGGTTGCAGAGTAGACAGAGGCACATGTGGCACCAATGCACAAATAAACAATGGCCTGTTGGCGCAGATGCACA
>JASDQU010372621.1:25826-41509 GCA_032191745.1 Picea mariana
GAACTCCCAAACAGGTTCTGCTACCTTTTGTTTAATCTCTTTTAGTTATGTAATACATTGTGACTCTGACTTAGGTTTCTTAAAATATGCAATCAGCTCATTCTTGATCTCATTCAGGGGCTTAGGCTGTGCCAGTCCTTGGACAAGTTTCATGTACTAGCTCAATGCACAGTCCCTTAGTGTAGTGCTGAACTGGGTTCTCTTGATGGCTTCATCAATGATATTTTTAATATTCCATACGGCCTCACATAGAAACCAATGCTAATCTGGATCTTTAGATCCATCTTCTCTAAAGATAGGGAGTCACATTTCATCTGCCATAAAGCTGACTAGGGTTCTTGTCTGGGTAGATGTTGAGCTACTAGTAACAGTACTCTAAAGACTTTGGTGGTTCTGACTATTCTGACTGCTAAGTATTGTTGGGACAACAGGAGGATCAACGTTACTTACTTCAGTAGTTCGCACAGTTCTTGAGGTTTCTGGCTCACTTTGGCGTAGTTCTTCAACTTCCCCTTCTTCTGTTCTGGTGGGCTCTGGATGCTCTTTGTCGGTTAGATCTACCTCTTCTCGACTATAGGAACCCTCTTCTCCATAGTTTTTCTTAAACAAGTTCTCAAGGTGAACTCCTAGGAATACTTTCCCACTGCACATATGTCCTACTTCTGTGTTGCTGTCATTGTCTGAGATCTTGAACTTAGCCTTTTCAGGCCTGATCAATCTACTGTATCTTCAAGATGTGGTTTTCATGTAAGAGCATCTTGATTCTTAGCTTCAGTAAGTGCAAAAAGTTTCCTCTGGGTTCTTTGAAAAATTATCTCTCAGCTTGGCTATACGATTTTGTTCTATCAACAACAAACTCGGTGATATACCCTCCGATGGTACTATCAAACCAGTGATATACTACTCTGAATACAACGTTGTCTACTCTCTTGACCTTCTGGATCAATGCTGGTGTCCAAACCATAGGAGGTCTAGATTTGATTTCAATTTGTGTGTCAGCTAACCTAGCCAACCACTTGTGTATCTCCTGATGTATTCCTCCAAAGAAGATCTCGTGAATGTCGGTGAAGATGTATCTTTGTAGCCAATCTTCAATGCTTATTTTAGGTTTCTTGTTCTGGGCTTCAATGAAGTCCTTCTCTTGATCCTCTATCCACTTCTGAATCTCTGTCTTCAATGGGAACCACCTTGACATTCCCTTAAAAAGATTCTCATCCCAGCAATAGAACCATTTGTTGGCACAGGGGATGACCCAGGGTTCAACGCTCAAGAGCGCACCAACAAGCCCTAGCTATTAGCCCTTTCGGCAAAACCTACGAAGTAGATGCAGTCTCACCCAAAGCAACTATGAGGGGGTTGCAGGACAGATATGTCTACAACCAGGGGAATATCAATTGGTTCTTATTACAACAACAACCTAACATGTATCTACCATTCAACTAGCTAGATCTATCCTTCACAACTATAGATTTGATTTAATACAATAATGTAGATAAAAATATAACAACAACAGAGCTCAAAGCATCAATCACAAACACAACAACATATGTACGTGGTTCACCCTCTCTCTAGGGCTACATCCACAGAACTGTGCTTATGATATATTAAGATAAAGCTTATAGTTCTAATCTATGCTCTTAGCCAACAGATCCTCTCTCTCACTTATTGTGCACCCAGCTGTAGGACTTGATCTTCACACCCAGCTGAAGATCTTACAATACCATAAGTCTCTCTCTTTCAACACTTCTCTTATTCACAGTACAACATTCTCTCAATGAACAATCAACCAATAACAAGGCTTAACAATAATACCGATGTGACCTAGGTCCTCTCGACCTCTGTTTATAAATTACATTTCCTCACCGACAACCTCAGGTCGAAACCTAGGTGTCAAAACCCTAATTATCAAAACCCTAGGTGTCTACAACCCTAGGTCAACTTGACCCATTTTTTTTGGGCTTCGCCAACCTATCTTTCTTTCTTCATCTCGCGGTGCTCCAAGGCATCTAATGCTATATTTTTCCACTTCCTGAGTCATCCTTGATCCATCTTCCTTGTTGATCTATCATCCTCGATCTCCTCATCCAACAACTTGCTTTTCTGCACTTCGCTCCATCTTTTCTATTCTTTTGCTCACTTCGACCCACTGACAGTCACTGTGTCTCTCGTGAAGCTCACTTTTTACCTTTTCTTCCTTTTTCTTCGCTTCCTTCCATATCCAAGGGCCAATACTCCCTAGTGGTCTTACACAAAGCATTGGAACACTCTAGTTCCCCTTACACCAGAGTGCTACCTAGTTTTCAGTGAAAAATCCTCTAGTTTTTCAGTTTCTGAGTTCAGTTTTTTCCTTTTTCATTTGCTCAGGGTCTCATACTCTCAGTCCATCTTGGTATTTGCCTTCAACACCCTTTTTTCTAAGGATTGATCTCTTCCTGTTTGGGAATTTGACATTTTCTTTCCTTGCCTTGAAGTCATTCTTTGTCTTTCCTGACCTAGAGTTAACTTTTTATTTTCTTCTCCTTTATCTAACTGAGTGGAAGCTTTCGTGAGGAAATCCAAAGGTCTGTGAAACTTTTCATTTGATATTTGAGGTCAGTTTTCCATTTCTCTTTTGTTTGAGGTTTTTTTTGGTTCTTGTTTGCAAATTTGGTTATCTTTGTCCTTCTTGTTTATTCACAATGAGAGTGTTGTTTGTTTTATGTGAAGTTTGCTTTTGTTTGTTTAATCCTGAAGTCTGATTGACATTTAGAAGTTTTACATTTGATTATCATTCAAATATAAGAAAAATGACATATTTTAGTGATTGGTTTGGATATTAGAAGGCATTTTTGAAATTGTTAGCATTGCATTGGATTTGATTGAGAAACAATTGTTTGAGGACATTGCATCTTAGTGTTTGATAGTGAAAACAACTCTTTCTCTTTCCCTTAAATATCCATTCATCGAAAGACAAGACTACTATTCATTTTCTTGATAATTTTTTGGGAATCGAGTCATCATACCATCAGTTTCATTGTCATACACCCTTTGAGTAAAGAACAACTACAAAATGAATGCTAATTAAAAATTATCTAGAAAATTTTGTTTTTAGGATCTTCCACCAACATTAGACTAGGATTAGCACTTTGGATTAGGCTGTGAGTACAACTCTCCAAAGTTTTCAAAACAAACATTAGCATCCTGAGATAGGGAGAGTCAAATCCAATTGTAGTATAGGCTTTTTGGGATCCCCCTCTCACATAGGGGTTGTGCACGAGGTCACATTTGGGTGAGTTACGAAGATTATCCCTCTGTGGTTTAACTGTTTGTAGTGGTTGGATCATATATTGGAGGTCACTTGAGGGTATACCCACGATTATGTGTGGGAGCCTCTTGAGTTGATTTCGGACTTGTTATCCTGCCCATATGTTTGGATCGGACTGTTGACTATACCTGCCCAGGGGATGACTGTGATTTGGTGTCCTTAGTTACCATGATCATTAGGTACTTACACAAGGTGACAGTGAAGGGAAGTCTCACTGTACCTGGGACAGACACTGGTCAAAATCACTCAGGCTCCTTGGAGGGTAAATCCACAATTACTGCGTGGAAGCTTGGACCAAGGTGAAAGTCTATTAAGCAGGTCACCATTGTAACTATTCCACCCTATCCTAGCCCCTTCTTGACTTGATCACGTGACATTGGATTTCATCACCAACTAGTATGATCATCGAGAGAAGTTTTGTTTGCTTGGTTTTGATTCCTAGATTTTATTAGCATATGTTGTTTCTTTTTGTTAGTTGGCCCTAGATTTTTAGCGTGTAGTGTTATTATCCAAAATTGAGCCTGTAGACAATAAAGGTATTCACCGATCACGTAAGATGCAAGGGATTCCTTTGGAAGGCTACCAACCCTTACCTCCTAACCCTCCAGAAGACAACTACCATGGAGAGGTATAAAATCAATTTGACGCTAGGAGTGTTGTTGCTCCTCCTTTAGACAACCAAGAAGGAACTTTTCTTACGATTGAGAATCCTACTCCTCGCACTACATCTATGTCGACAATTCCTCTCAAACCACTTTTGCTTCATTTAGACTCTCTTGGGAACGTCATAGACGAAGAGGTCCCACAGTTACTTGTGAGAGATTTTACCGACACATATATGCGATCCACAGAACCAGCCTTTGGTGATGAGTATAAGACTCATGTTCGTCCTACCACTACAGTAGATAAAAATCCCACACCTTCTCATTATGTATGGAGGACTTCATCAGGACGCGATCTATATGATCATTTTGAATCCTTTCGACAACCCTTTAATCCTCATGACCCTCCTGTTGAAAGTGGGCCATCTGGTCAAACTGTGAATCACTCCATCGATCAAGTTATTAACCCTGCTATTGCATCAAAAAAAGTCTATCCTAATGCTAGAATCATCACTTCTACTCATTCCCAAGGCACTTCGATCCCTACCCCCACTTTTACAAACTTTCACTCTATAGCTCCACATGTTCCACATGATCTTGTTGGGATTTATTTTCAATCGAGAATGCAGACCCTTGCCAACCAAATACAATCGATTGGAGGGAAGCCACCATCTAGTAGACCTATCCCTCCTAGAAGACCACCATTTTATGGCGGGCCTACCCCTCTCGGGGGACAGCCCCCTTTTCATGTTCTTCTCGGAGGGAAACCTCCCTTTGTTAGTCATACTCCGATCGTTAATCCACCACTGGTAGGGGGGGAAACTTCATCTACTAGAAACCCTTCATAATCCTAGGGAGTATCTTCTGGAGGCACATTTACCCAACCCCATGTTGGGGGGAACTCGCAAGGAGGAGTATCAAATCCTATTCCTTTCAGACCATTTTATGGACAACCTTATCTGGGCAGCATCCCAAACACCACCTGGAGTCCTCAAGGACAAAAACCTTATCCTCCCCATGGGTCTAATGTCTATCCACCTCTGGGATCTACTCCTTACCCTCCTCAAGGGAAAAATGTTTATCCTCCTCATGGGAAATCAAATCACCCAACTTATAATGCTCAGAACCCACCGGGTTATGCGAATGTTTCTCAACCATCATTGAATCCTGTTTATCCTGGTCAACAACAACCGTATTTAGGAGGACCTACTAGTTACAACTATCCACCTAACCCAGTTTATGGTCCTACTCATGTTCTTATGCCACACCAGTATCATCCACAAATTAACCAACATCTACCTTTCCTTGCGACTCTGGATCTCCTAGACTTGTCTTGGTTAACTAATGATCCTATTTTTCATTCACTGGTTTGGCTAGTTATTCCAGCTAAACTTCCTTCCGATATTCCGAAATTTGATGGAAAATTTAGCGAAGATCCAAATAACCATGTGATGACTTTCCATTTGTGGTGTTCATCCAACTCCCTCATGGATGATTCTATATGTTTTCATCTTTTCCAACGAACACTTATGGGCTCAGTAGCGAAGTGGTATATTGAACTACCATGTGCTTCTTTTCATGGTTTCATCTTCCTTTCCATGTATTTCCTCATGCACTTTCAACTACCTATTCACTATGAGACAGGTACTGAACTCTTGACCTCCCTTCGTAAAACTAACTAAGTGCGTATCTTTGACCATATTCATGAGTGGAAACGACAATGAAGGATGATCAAGGTAATCATTCCTGACATATTATTGGCGGAATGGTTTACTAAATCACTTTTACCCCCGATCACTCGTGATGTCGCTATGGGTGGCGTGGTCACCGAGGAAGAAACCATCGCTTGGGCTCAGTACTTAGATTTGGTTTATTCAAAATCTGGTACTTTGTATGATTTGCTTCCAAATGTTGCTCGAGCTAATACCGATCCATCCAAGCCATCATCCTCATCTCATGCAGATGGTGTTATCGGTTCTGTCAAAACTCAAACTACTTCCCAGTTGACCACACTCTCCTCTACCTTCCCCCAAACTTATATATCTGAGGTGAATGCAGTTCAATCTGCCCCTTCACAACAATCAGGAGGTAAGAATAAGACAAAAAATAAATCAAAAAATACTAATAACAATGAACAACCAAAAAATCAAGCTCAAACTCCTGCTACCGAAAAGCAACCACAATGGAAACTGAAATCCCCGTGTATAATTTGTGGTGATGATCACTACACTCTAGACTGTCCACATCACAATGAAGTGGCCAAAATTTTCCAGAGAAATTAACAACCCGCTATGATTACTTAGCCATTTCCACAACAACAATCCATGGTTGCTCAAACCCCCTCTCCTGGGGGCATTTCTATCCATCCTCATGATGAGGCCTTGAAAAGTGCACATATTTATATGTTTAATGGGATTAATTTGACCACTCGCTCTAAGACATATGACACACCAGGTAACCCTGACAAATGAAAAGTCACTAACGGTATCGGTAATTTACCGGATCCATCACCATCCTCCATTAGTCCTCCATCAGTTAATCCTCCATCTGGACCACTTTATATTGAGAAACCTATGTTTGAATCTATCTTACACCCTCCTAAAAGAACTATCCATAAATCTACCTTTAATCCTAGTTCATGTGTCGCCTAGAACTACAACATTGTTGAAGATTTGGCTCAAGCACCATGTGCTATGTCTATGTTAGAAGTTCTACAGCACTGCCCCAATCAACGTAGAACACTCTTAGCCTCTATTGGCACTATTGATCCTAAGTCGTCCAACCATATTATGTTTAACCTAGACAATTATACGTCTCAACTCTCCCACCAAATTGCTTTCCAAGTTGATGTTGTTGTTCACAATCAACAAATCCACCGAACTATTCTTGATGAGGGAGCCTCAACTTGTGTCATGTCTTTATTATGTTGAAAAGGTTTAAAATCACCCGCACTTAAAAAATCCCCAATGATGTTACGTGCATTCGATGGGTGAGGTTTTGATCCCCATGGGATTTTACAGTCCCTGCCCATCCAATTGGGTGGAAAAACTGTCACTGTTGATGTTGAGGTGGTCGATGCTCCCCTCGATTACAACTTGTTACCTGGAAGAAGTTGGTTTTATGCTATGAATTTCATTCCCTCGTCGGTCTTTCGATGTGTACAATTTCCTCATCAGGGAAAAATTGTCACTATTGATCAGTTAGATCTCTACACAACCAATGCTCACGCTCCTGCTACCAACAACATTCCTTTCTTAGGAGACCACAAGATCACGTATGAAAGTGTTGGTGTTGGCCTACTGAGATATTCTAGCCTTATGGGTACCTTCCCTACACCAATTCCACCGAATACACATCATATTTCCACCGTCGATATGATTTCAACCAGGACTTGTCAATATTTGGAATCATCTGACCCTTGGATTGTACATAGTCTATTGGAATTCAATGCACTAGGTGACATCGTGCCACTTAGTCTAGCCGAAACATCATACATTGTTGTCCAATCCGCTTCTCCCTCTTTGGATGACCAACATCTATTGGCATGGGACAGTTACTCAATGCCATCACGGTTAAGTTCTTTTTCGTCTATGATCAACTACATTTCCCCAATTTTTTCCTTTGAAGAATCTATTATGGAAATGTTGAGAATTCACGAGCTACCTCGGGATGGTAACCATCATTGATCCTCTTTTCTTCCCCCTCGTGAAACAATTTGGGAATATATACACTCTATCTCCCCTCCTGATGTCGATTTTCTATCGTCTCCCATGCCTTCAACTTTCGACAACTTGGATCTAGTAGTTGACATGGTGATCTCTTCGTTAGGGATATTGGAGCCTGTTCTCCTTACCCTTGTCGCAACCCTTGACATGTGTTCCTTCTAGAGTGATTTTCTTCCATCCAGTGAAGATCTCTTGGAATCCATGACCGAGTTTTGTCCCTTGACATGGTGTCCTTCCAACACATTATTCTCTTGGAAGCCATGATCAATAAGAGTCCACGAGTACAATTTATCCTCTCTATGGCAAGATCGTTAAAAAATGAAACAGAAGCTTTGAGAATATTTTTCCTCTCTCTAGCAAGCTCATTAAAAAATGAAACAACAATCTAGGGATTGAAGCCAGAGCCCTTAGCATAGTTCTTTTCCTGTGTCAAGCTCGTTAAAAAATGAAAAAGTCACCTCTCTTGAACCTTCATTTCATCCACTCTTATCCTTTTTCTCCATATAGAGAGAAATTAGTGACAACCTAAAAGTCAATGAATGAATTGAAGCTTGGAGGGCATGTCTCCAACCTTTGATGATCATTCTGGAGTTAATCCCCTAGCTTCCAAGCTGGGGGCATACCGAGCTTAGTCTTTTTTCTTTCTCGTGCTTGTAAATACATGAGAATGAAACCGGGTAAACTTTTATCTCTTTTTCAGACCTACATGGATATACGAAAAAGGAACCCCCTAGAGGCCCCTTTGAGCTCTTTTTAGACTCTCTGAACATGAAAATATTGTTGAGTGATCTTGCTTCCTTTCCCACTTGTTAAAAGTTTTGAAAGGGTGTCTTTAGAGTGAAAATTTATCTCTTTTTTGGCCTTGCGAGACTAACATTATGAAAAAGGAAAACATTGGAGTCATGTTTAAGTTGTTTTCAAACTCTCTAAATATGAAAAACCACCAAGTTTACCTTCTCTAGACTCGTTAAACAATTACACATTGAAGGGCCCATACGGGACTGAACCCTTACTTCTTCGAGTTCGCTAAACAAAGGAAGAGGGAATTACCAAAGGTGAGTCATATCGAGCATGTGTTACCCTCCTCGAGCTCGTTAAAGTAAAAAAAGGTAATCATCTATCTGGATGGAGGGGAAATTGAAATAAGCAAGCCAAGTAGTTTTTGAGAACACTACCAGTAACTCTTACGGTCACCCTTGAACACGACACTTTTTCTTTGCACACATTTTAATTCATTGAACCTCTGCACTGAGCCAATTCTCATAGTTTATTTTATTCCTTTGGGTCACCTGAATAACGTCACAACATCCACTGCATCATCAAGTTTTGGTCCATGTCATGTTTCTGTTGTTCTACCTCAGTGTTCAAGGGAAGTATTTTCCTCGAGAGTCATCCATCAAAAATATATTTTTTCAATACCCGTGTCAATCCATGTTCATTTGATCTACCAATTACATATCTGTGTCAGTTTCATGTCGTTGATGGGGGATACATCAAGGCCCTCCTTCGATGAGTCTATTCCTGTCGACTTCAACACATTATCCAGGAGCTAGACTTAGAAACTAGTTAGTACTTTGGGACCTTCATGCCTCAATGGCAGGCCTCCTCACGTTCGACAATGGGTTTACATCATTGACCTCTGATTGGATGATTCCACAGATGTTCGACTTCATCTCATCCATTCACATTCGTTCAAATGTACTAGAGTACCTTAGGAACCATTAACATCAATGGTGATCTCCCTCGCGCCTGTTAACAATTTACATCATTGACTGGCAATCAAGTGGTTTCTGCCATGTTTGACATCAGGACATCTATTCACATGGTTAGATTTGTACTACATTAGGATCGATAAGAAGACTCTGGTTTGAGTCATCACTCTTATATGTGCTTTTCCCAGGTTGCGAAGGAGTTCTTTTAAACTATGACACATATACTGTTATATAGATCAACTTTGTATTGGTCGTGGCTATGTCTTGTCATCTCATAGATCCACTGTGTATTCTTCATGAATACGATTAGTTCAGGTCATAGGAGTATAGATCCACATTGTATCTTCAATGGCTATACCATTTTGTCAATATAATTATGGATACATGGTGTATTTTATGGCGGCCATACCTAAAAAGTCTTTATCACTCAAGCATAGGTATGCATGCCTTGCGTTTGAAACATGTCATAATATTTGTTTGATGGTTGTGTGCATATTTTTCCAACTTCTCTATGTCCATACCTTTTCTTGAAAAATTCTACAAAGTACTTCAGTCGTCATCGTCTTCTAACTTCATACTTTGGGGGGCAATCTGTTACACATAAAAATTACTCACTTCAATAGTGTTGCAAGTGTTGTCATTACGAGTTTTGTAAGTGTCGCATATTGTCCTCAAGTGTCACATCTTGACCATAAGTGTTGCAAGTGTCACAAACATCATACTTCCATCTTTCCTATCTCATTCCTCTAACGACACCATAAGGACACTTAAGACACCTCGAAGACTAGTTTTGAAGAAGAGAAATCACTTGACAAGGAGTACTTACCTTTTGCCACTAAAAGAACCACTAAAAAATCGATTTTGGAGAGGAGCGCTCCCCTACCCACTTTCAGGGAGTGATGGAGCTCCCTGAGCCTCTTTGGGGGAGTGTTTGAGCGCCCTGTGCACCCTTTTGGGGGAGCACTACCCTTTTTTGAGCAAGTTTTGGGTTTGTTGAGACAAATTAGGGAAGAATCCCTCAATTCTTGAAGGTGGTTGGATTTGACTAGATGGTCAAGGCATGATATTAGGGAAGATCCTCAACTAAAGGAGAGGAATCCTCAAGTTATCCCAAATATCTCTCAAGTGGTTGGACCTCTCTAAGGTTATATAAGGAGGCCTTCTCATGGTGAAAGGTACACAAGGAAGAGACTAGAGATTGATACCAAACTTATGATCCTGTAAGTGGTATGAACATAAGAGATTGGAGATGTGACACTTATGATCTCATAAGTGAGATGTCATCAGAGAAATTAGTGTAAATTACTTAAGCAAAGGGGTTGGACAAGGAGAACTGGAAGAAGTTGTTGCGCCTTCGTCAAAGGATTGTAAGTACTTTTACTTGTTCTCATTAATAATCACTACTTGGCCTGTTTCTTTCAAAATTATGCTTGTTCCATATGAGTTTGTCTGCAGTAGATGGATCTATGTTTGAGCTAATCTCAGTAGAGTAGGAAGTCCATTGTATCTTTGTTTTTTCTACAGGACCTATCAGAGAGCTCAGGATCGAAGCTCAGCCAGGACTTTGCAAGGACAAATGGCGTTAATAAGGTACATATCTTTCTTCTTCTCTTTCATTTATTAGCTTGATTAGATCTAAAAGGAAGTCAGTGTCCATGGTAAGAACTTTTCTATCTTGGTATTAGGAGTTTAGAGACCAAGAGGGAGTCCAATTGTCTGCAAGGGGATTCACCTACAATAGTACCCAACATGTTCTATTGTGCCGAAGTTTTCTATTGGGCCAAGTTTTCCATGGCACTGGATTTGTTTTCTGCACAAATTTTCATGTTTCTACCTTTTCCTATGCACCATGCAAAAGTTACTATTCTCATTTGCTGCGCAGAGAGGCTATTACAATATATTTCCATGCAACTGAAATTGACATATATCAACATCATGACAACTCTTCAAAGTAAAATAAAGAATTCAATAAGAAGGAAAGTATTCAGGTTTGAAACAAAGGATTTAAAGTTAATAAACGTAGATTCGACGATGAGAGTGTCCTTTGAACAATCCAGATGTAGAAGATTTTGTGAAAATATTCAAGCATATAATGTGCAACTAACTAAGCAGTCCTCCCTTAACTTTACTGGTTTCAATAAAACTATTGCATGGATCACTTTTCAAGTATCAAAGGAAACCATATCAGTTGTGACAAAGATCCCTATGTAGGGAGAAAAATGTTTTAAATGTATTCCATTAGATACTTCATGTTATATTGATTTCATAAATCCTAAATATAGAAATAAGAAAATTGGAGCCAACATTCCCAGTGAGTATCTTCTAGAACCTTTTAAGAAACTTATGAAGATAATACAGAAGTAATTCACATGTGAGGGAAGATTCAATAAGGTGCATGAATACCACATCAAGCTTCTGATGCATTTCACAGGGATAAGTCCTTTAAAGTTATCTTTTTTCGTATGTAGAATCCTAGGATGGCAGACAGTGATCAGGCCAAAGTTGACCAGGCGAAAAACAACTTATTCCATTTTTCCTTGATTAAGATGTTGGTGGTTGAGGAGCTCGAAAATTTAAATAGGGACTAGAATTCCTAGATAATTTCAACAAACATTCCCAGAGACCCTAAAGGATAAATTCCCTTATCTGCTGAGAACTCAACACTTCATAGTTCAGAGGTAAGAAGAAGAGGTGTTGCTGGAGGGAGAAAAGGAAAAGAAATTGAATATTCATCACTCAGTCAACCACCATCCAAGAAAATAATCAAACTAACATTCACTAATGAAACCGAAGAGATTCAAGCTCCCAATATACCACACACTAGGCCCTTTGCCATGAGATTTTCTGTACCCACAATTTAGCCAGAGTTTGTTGGATGTGAAACCTAGGAGATTGATGAAAAGCAAGTGGAACAAGTTGAAGAAGATATAGATATCAAGGAGGTAAAAAAAAGATTAAAGAAAGATCAACATGTTATAGCTCAACTCTATCATGAAAATAGAGAATTGAGGTGACATCTAGCAGAAATAATTCTTGAAACACAAGAATCACAGAGTAAAGAAGGTAAGAGATCTCCTACCTCACCAACAGAAGGAGAAAATAATATAAAGTGGATGAAAAAGAAACTGAGAGATGCTCAAAATGAGATCATTAAACTCAAGGATTAAAACACAATATCATAGGAAGGGACCATGGAACATTTCAAGAAATTTAGACCAACTATTGACGATGCATGTGCAGCTCTCTCTAACGCTCAATAAAAATTGAAAAGGAATGAAACTTTGTTGAGACAGGTGAGGAGTTTAAAGAGATAAAATTTGTCATTAAGAAGGGAAAACAAGACCTTACAACTACAAGCGATTTTGGAGAAAAAAGCTACGGACAAACTGAATGATCCCATCCTTTGCTTCCAAGTAGATTCATGTGTGCAACCTCAGCATGAAGATATGCCACGTGAAATCGATGTGCAAATTTCATAGCCAACATTTGCGCAACAGAAAATAGAATTTACTGCGCAACGATGATAGTGTTGTCCAACAATACACATGATGATTCATCACAACCGTATGGTTGAAATTTTCTTATGGATTTATGTTTTTAAATAACATTTTAGATAGGTTATGATTTTCCAAATCGGCTTTCCTATTTTTGATAAATTTTGTATAGGTTGTTGTTCTCTTTGAAAACAACCAGATCCATAACTCTAGGAGATAGTAGTTCGAATCCTAGTAGCTACGTGTAGCTTTATTTTTCTATATACATGGACTATTTTGATGTAAAAAGGGCATGGGAAGAAGTATAGACATTTTTATCCCTAATGTAATTTATGAATCTAAAGAAACACAAATGTAGAAGTCCCGAATTTTTTAAGAAAAAGATTCCAATGGTGGTGATCTGAAGCTTGTACTTTTCTTTGTATGTATTCTCTATGTACTTATTTTCCTCTACTATTTTCTTCTCTTTAAATTGGTAAATTGAAATTCCAAAATTCATCTAATGGTGTTGTAGACTTAACTCATTTAAATTCTATCTCTCTTCTCAGCTAAGGTCAGAATTCATCCATTGTGGTGCTCTGATTCTATTGTATGTTTCTTTTCTTCTTTCACCCTACATAATCAAACTAAACACGAAATTTCATCACCTTATTGAGCCTTTTTTCCTCTGAGGATTTCTATATACCAATAGCTTTTTTCTTTTTTTTTCAGAGGTTGACTCTGTTGGAAGATTGGTTGTTGTCATTGATGTCAACCTTAGTCATTAGTTTTGGAACGCAAGATTGATGAAGGTATTTGGACATGAAGGAAAATGCACATGCAGATAAAACACCCATGAATGGATAATATACATCATTTTGTTTCCAGTGGTATGTGGCACGTCACGTGGATCCTCATGGTTGAGGAGAAATGAATTTTTGAAGATGACAAAGTGAATTGAAGAAGGGAGTACATGTAGGCCCTGAAGATAATTAAAGAAAATAATTACAAAATAAGAAAGTGCCAGGTTGGCCCTAATGTTAAAATGAAGTGACATAAATGGTATAAATAAATATCATTATACATTCATTTGACACACAAGTCTAATTTCATAGGAAATCAGAAGTAAATAAGGTCGGATTTCAAGGGAGGATGAAGTCTTTTGGTGATGTGTTCTAAGGTATGTCATTTACAAGTCATCTTACCATTTTCACTATAACGATTTTTCTAGAAAGCTTCAGATGGTGAAATTGATATGGTATTGAGAAGACATATCAAGGTACATGTGGTAAAATGTTCAACTCTTGATTCACTATAATTATGGAGATACACTCTGTGGAAGATAAAGTATTTGACCAGTCCCGAAGCTAGTCAATAAACAGGTATTCCAGGTAAAATAGTCATAACTTCTTCATAGATAATCTAAATGACATGGGCCAATTTAATTGGAAAGAGTATAGAATTTATTTTCTTGTGTGTGAGTTTCAAAATCTGATGTTAAATATTAAGCGCAGGGCATTTTGTACAAGTTCACTCTCCTGAATAAACCAAAATTTAATAAAGTCTACCATTCTTTCTATAACTTATTTTTGGGGAGGATTCAAGAAGCGAAACTTGGAGGAGTTTCAGAGAATACATTGAGTAATATTATCTATAGGATCAGAGTATCCCAAGAATTGAAAAATTATAGAAGTTGAAGAATTATCAGGAAGCATTATCAGGATCTATGTGATGGTTGGTTGATGGTGATGATTTAATGTAAAGTTTTATTATCTCTCATATATTATTGGGTGGAAGGAAGGGGCAATGATGGAGAGGTCAAAATTCTCTTTATATTGGAGGATTGTATCTTCCTCTTGGAGTTTTATCCATCCCTTTATATTTGGAAGCTGTAGCTACCTTTGGAAGTCATTACTTCCCTTGAACAATAACTATTTATTATTTCTCATATATTGTGCATGGTGTATTGGTGTAACTCTTATAATATTGTTCATTTATCATTGAATATAATTGAATGGTTTAAGTATAATTTGAAAAGGTTTTTAAATTGTACTTGATATTGATTCACCCCCTCTTAGTGTCAACAATTGGTATTATAGCGGGTTACCTTCAATACAGTTTAACCACTGGAAGTAAGATCCTAAGAAGAAATGGAAGACAAAATTCCAAATGGGATTCCACCATTTGATGGAATCAATTTTGAATACTAGAGTAATAGAATGGAAAATTACTTGAAATCTCTTGGGGAAGATGTTTGGTTCTTAGTTGCTTCAGGATACAATGCTTTGAAGAAACCAAAGACTGCAACTCAGAAGGAAGCAAAAAGGAACAACAAATTGGCAATAAATACCATCCTGGATGGATTGACAGATTAAGTGAAATCTAAGGTGGGATCATGTGCATCATCAAAAGAGATTTGGGACAAGCTACGAGACCTTTATGCAAGGGAAGAAGCAATAGAAGAAGAAGAAGTTGAAGCAAATTACAACATCTCATATTTCAATGAAGAAAATAGAGGTTAGTTCTTTTTCTTTAATTGTGAAGGAGTATCCCATGTTGAATTTGAATGTCCTCATCCAAGAATTGAAAGAGATGACACCGAAGAAGAAATTTTCAATGAAGAAGAAGAAAATCATGAAGAAAAAATTATTCAACAAGAAGATGAGAATCTTAAAAAATTGAAGCATGTTGGGATTGAAAATAGAAAGCTCAAAGACACACATAGAAAACTAAAAAGTGGATTGGGTAGTTGTGAAAAGACAGTTGTAAGCTTGAAGATACAATTATAATACTTTGAGAAACTAAGAGAAGAAAACATTTCCTTGAAAACTCTACTCGAAGAAGAAAGAAGAATAGGAGAAGTAAGG
>JASDQU010372621.1:41851-60692 GCA_032191745.1 Picea mariana
CAAGAAGACCTCCTACCTTCAGGAATCAAAGAAGCTTCAATTAGTATGAAGGAAACTACAGAAGAGTAGATCATGAAACCAGATGGACTACATCACAAAGAAGTCCACTTACTCCAAGGTATCAAAATTTATTTCTTGGTCATTGTTATACTTGCAAAAAAAATCGACATAAGGAAATTAATTGCAGAATCAATGAAAGGAACAAATATGTAAGAAACATGAATGGTGTAAATAGAAGATATGGAAATAATCGTGGATTTGTAAAAAAAAAATATAATTCATTTTCCCCATTGATGGACAAAAATATTGTATGCTACAAATGTAATTATCTTGGTCACAAAGCATGAGATTGCATATATATGAATGCAGATGTCCCTATGGCAACCAAAGTATGGAGAAGGAAAGAGATTCCAAACAATGAATATTGTCAAATAGCATTAACCTCTGAAGAATGTAAAGAACAATATGAATGATACATAGATAGTGGATGTTCTTCACACATGACTAAGGATCACGAAAAATTCATCAGCTTAAAGAGAAAGGGTGGAAATGTTTCATTTGGAGATAACTCATCTGCCAAAATACTTGGAGAAGGTGTAGTAGAGCTTGGAAGAAAAAATGTAAAAGCAAAGAATGTCCTATTGGTTGACGACTTGAAGCAGAATCTACTCAGTGTTAGTAAAATGTGTGATCAAGGATACATTCTTACATTTGACTCCCGAAAATGTAAAATCAGAGAAAATAACTTAAGAAGATTGGTTTCAACTGCAATAAGAAGACCGAACAACATATACATCCTAGACATGAAGAAGAGAGAGAAGAAAAAATCCACACAAAAGAATTCCAAGGAAGAAAAATTCCCAAAGACCAAAAATAAGGATGAAGTATTATTGAGTGCCACATGTTCAGGGGGAGCAACCCCAAAGAAGAAGGTCACCTTATGCCATTGAAATTAGGGGGAGAAGCCCTACCCTTTTCCAATGATGTCAAAGGGGGAGAGAAACTGGGATCATGGTTATAAGGGGGGAATGAGTTTTGCCATCAATGACAAAGGGGGGGATTGTTGGAAGATTGGTTGTTGTCATTGATGTCAACCCTAGTCATTGGTTTTGGACCGCAAGATGGATGAAGGTATTTGGACATGAAGGACAATGTACATACAGATACAACACCCATGGATGGATATTATACATCATGTTGTTTCCATTGGTATGTGGCACGTCACTTGGATCCTCATGGTTGAGGAGAAATGAATTTTTGAAGATGACACAGTGAATTGAAGAAGGAAGTACAAGTAGGCCCTTAAGATAATTAAAGAAAAGAATTACAAAATAATAAAGTGGCAGGTCGTCCCTAATGTTAAAAGGAAGTGACATAAATGGTATAAATAAATATCATTATATAGTCATTTGATACACAAGTCAAATTTCAAAGTAAATCAGAAGTAATGAAGGCAAGATTTCAAGGGAGGATGAAGTCTTTTGGTGATGTGTTCTAAGGTATGTCATTTACAGGTCATCTTACCATTTTCGCTATAATTTTTTTTCTAGAACGATTCATATGGTGAAATTGATATGGTATTGAGAATACATATCAAGGTACCTATGGTAAATGTTTCAGCTCTTTATTCACTATAATTATGGAGATACACTCTATGGAAGATAGGGTTTCTGACCAGTCCTGAAGCTAGTCATTAAATAGGTGTTCCGGGTAAAACAATCATAACTTCTTCATAGATAATCCAAATGAAGTGGGACCAATTTCATTGGAAAGAGTATGGACTTTAGTTTCCTTTTTGTAAGTCTTATAATCTAATGTTAAATATTGAGTGTGGGGCATTCTGTACAAGTTCACTCTCCTGAATAAACCAAAATTGAATAAAGTCTACCATTCTTTCTATAACTTATTTTTGGGGAGGATTCAAGGAGTGAAACTTGGAGGATTTTTAGAGAATACATTGATTAATATTATCTACAGGATCATATTATTCCAAGAATTGAAGAATTACAGAAGTTGAAGAAGTCTCAGGAAGCATTATCAAGCTCTATGTGATGGTTGGTTGATGGTGATGATTTAATGTAAATTTTTATTATCTCTCATATATTCTTGGGTGGAAGGAAGGGAAAGGATGGAGAGTTCAAACCTCTCTTTTTTCAACAGTCCTTGAAAAATTATCTTAAAATTCTAAATCTAGCCATTATTTTAAAGCAACTTGTCTATCATAGATCAAGTCTCAGAGAGAGCCCTCTCTAGATTGGGAAGGCTAGTTTCCATTCTTAAAGTTGGTTTGTAGGTTACCTTTGTAGATTGTTTCTTCAAACAAACAATTTACTCAGCATTAACATTTTGGTGCCACTGTCGGGGAAGAAACTGAAAATTTTCCCTGGAAAGAATGACTTTAAACTTTAGATTCGATTCTTAAGGGTAACAATGAATCAAACACCTTTTTGGCTAAACTATTCTTACCTTGGCAACTTCATTTAATAAGATCATTAGCATATTTTTGTTTTCTTTTTAGAAAATAAGAAATCCTGGCTCCTAAGAGAATTCACACTAGAAGGAACCATTATCCAAAACCTATAGCATCTGTGTCTTATCTTGAGAAAATATTTCCTAGAAAAGAATCTATATTTACCCAAAGATGGTTTAAAAAGTATCGATGACCTTGACTTTGATTTAAAATTTGAACAAACCTTGTTCAGATTTATATCATAATCTAAGTTAAATGAAATTATCTTTGGTGAGAAGAAATTCCAATCTTTGATTGCCACTGTCCCCATTCAAACTATTCCTATTCAAAATGTTCCCACTCATACCACTCAGATAGCCCAAAATCCTTCTAGAGACATGGCAACCAGATTTGCTCCTCTTGCCTTGCCTTCTTGGTTGCATTATTTACCCCAAAATTATAATCATAGAATCAAATCTTTTGACATTGAAGAAAATGTATCAGCCCAAATACACTTAGATTGGTTCAATGATTTTTTTGACCTAGAAGAGGTAGATCACGAGGATGAAAAACTCAGGCTATTCACACAAATTCTTTCAGGAGAAGTCATAAAATGGTTTAAATATCTTCTTGCAGTGCGTATCCCTAATTTTTCATCTTTTGAAATACGTTTTCTTACAAGGTGTGGTGATAAAAAGAATCCTCTTTAGTTTATAACTCAATACAATAATATAACAATATCTCCAAATGAAACAATACAAGAGTTTTCAACTAGATTTAGGAAAGTTTATAATTCAATTCCTACAGAAGTAAAACCTCCTCTCGGAGTTTCCCAACTTCGATATGGTGATTCTTTTGACAGTGACTTTTCCTTGTTGTTAAGAGAAATGAGATCCAATACATTAGATCATATGATGAGTGATGAAATTGAAGTAAAGGTAAATCTAATGGCATTAGGGAAGAGAAAACATAATCCTAATAGACATATGAAGAATGTCCAAGGATAAGCACAACCCTAAACTTCTCAATCATAAGATGAGAAATTTGATTTGATGATGAAAACTATGGAAATATTCATGGAAATAATGTCCTTGGAGAATAAGCCTACCACCAGGGATCAAGCTGATTTTCATTCCATAAATCAAAATTTTAGGAGAGCTCCAGTTCCACATATCAGACAAAGGGACCAAACAAATCAAGGTGACCAACCAACAAAACCTCCTTTCCAAAACAACTATGTAAATGAATATTTTGATGAAACAATTGAAGACAATATGCATTGTTGTGATGATACATAAATAAATGTGTTCTTAACTAAAGAAGAACATGATCAATTTATGGATGAAAATGATAAGTTTATGAAGGATAATGATGATATGTTTTCATTGGAAACATACGAGTTTAAGAAAGGATATCAAAGTTCTATTATGCATCTTCAGAAACAATATAAACTCATAAGCAAAAAGGTGCCTGCAAATCCTCCAAAGGAAAATCCTACAAGGGAACTTCAGATAAATACACCTTCTTCAAGACAACCTAAGAAATATAATTCAACAAAGGATGCAATGGAGAAAGGAAAATCCAAATATGAACATCCAAAGAAAATACTTGAGGCATGAAAGGAAGCAATCATCAAAGAGGTAGAAAAAGCCCCATCTCCTTTTAATTTTGAAAGTGAAATGGATAAAATCAAAATTTATGTTCCATTTAATGAGCTGATTAAGAATGGAGAATATATTAATCATATCATTAAAATTATTAAAATGGAAGAATCCCTTGACACTTTGAATGTACAAGATGATCACCCTACTATCTTGTTCGACCCACGTGTGGAGGAGAGTGGCGATGTTGATGATGTTCCTCCTTTATATGTTAGTCTTAAAATTCATGACATGACCTTATATAATGCCATGTTAGATTTAGGAGCATCACATAATCTGATGCCCAAGGTGGTCATGGATGAGCTGGGCCTAGATATTACAAGACCTTACAAGGATATTTTCTCTTTTAACTCAAGGAAGGTTAAATGCTTGGGTTTAATCAAAGATCTGGTTGTATCATTGTCTCCAATCCCATCAAAAACTATGATCATGGATGTGGTGGTTGCTGACATCCCTCCGAAATTTGGCATGTTTTTATCTAGATCTTGGGCTTCAAAGTTGAAAGAAACTTTTCAAATGGATATGTCATATGATACTATCCATGTTTTTGGCCAAGAAAGGAGGTTGTATAGAGAAGTCCTTCTCAAGTGCATGGTGAGTAGAAAAGCTCAACCAAACAATCATCCCATTTACTCTATTTATACTGAGGTTGGTTCCTCTATTTTATATAATGACTTGATTTTGAAGAGGAGGATCCAATGACTGTCATGGCCATCAAAGACAAAACTGATCATCAAACAGAGGAAATTGCAAATCAGCAAAACAATGCAGAGGATGAGATGTGGAATATGATCATTGATGGAGCTGCTAGTAGAGAAAGAGAAGGAGATGGTGTGTGGATTAAACCTCCCAATATAGGTACAAAACTCTTTTCTTACAAGCTTGATTTTGATTGTACCAATAATATGGCTGAATATGAGGCACTGATTTTTGGGTTGAAGACTTTAATAGAATTGGGTGCTAGGAGGATAGTTGTACATGGAGATTTTGAGCTTGTTATTAATTATGTAAAGGGTATATATCATTCCAATCATTCTATATTGAGGTAATATAGGAATTTAGTACTTGATCTTCTTGAAGAGTTTTCAAAACACAATTTGTCAGTGATTCCTAAGGGGAAAAATCAAATTGCATATGCTTTAGCTAATTTAGCATCGGTTCTCAAAATCCCAATTTTTCCACAAAAAGTATGAAATTGAAGTCAAGAATAGTCCAAGAGTACCTGATAACATTAAATATTGGCAAATATTTGAATATGACAAACAGGGAGAAAGATTCCTTCAGATGAGTGATGAATTTGCTAATTTAAATATTGATGATGAATGTTGTTGTGAAGAGAATGGAGATGCAACTTTGTTCAACATCGATGAAGTTTTTTATAATCATATTGTTGGAAGAGATATAGTGAAACTCAAAAAAAGGATTATTCCCAAAGGCTTGGTCCCATTGGAAAAGCGTTTTGGAAACAACAATGTAGCCAAAAATCGTAAAAACACGACAAATGATGAGAACATAGAGGATTGCAACATTGGGACTCAGAAGGATCCCAAGATCATTAAACTATCCAAAAAACTCAGTCTAGAAATTAAACAGAGGTATATCATCTTAATGAATGATTTCCTTTATGTATTTTCATGGAGTTATGAATATTTAAAGGTCTATGATACTAAGGTAATTCAACATGTAATTCCAATCAAGGATGATCATAAACCCTTCAAGAAAAATTTGAGAAGAATAAACCCTCCACTATTTACATTGATTGAAAAGGAGGTAAGGAAGTTGTTTGATGCTAAAATTATAGTGTCCTTAATATTTTTCAAGTGGGTGGCTAACCTAGTCCCTGTCAGGAAGAAAAGTGGTGATATCAGGTTATGTGTAGATTTTTGGAATCTAAACAGGGTGTCTCTCAAAGACAATTATCCACTTCCTAAGATGGATTACATCCTGTATAAGGTGGTTGAATATTAGAAGATATCAATGCTTGAAGTTTTCTCTGGATACAACCAAATTATGGTGCATTTTGATGACCAAGAGAAGACAAATTTTACAACACCTTGGGGCACTTTCATGTATGAAAAAATGCCTTTTGGGATTATGAATGCAGGAGAAAATTTCCAAAGGACCATGGACATAGCCTTTGCTAACAAAAAAGATAATTTTATTGTTATTTACTAATATGATATAAATATATTTTCAGATTTTGATGATCAATGTCTCAAACATCTAAGAAGGGTTTTCCATAAATGTAGAAAGTTTGGCATCTCATTGAATCCAAAAAAGTCAAATTTTGGAATGCAAGAAGGAAAATTACTTGGACACATCATTTCAAAGGAAGGGATAAGGATAGACCCCAGAAGAGTGAAAGCAATTCTGAATATTGGCACATCCACGAGCAAGAAGGAGGTACGGTCTTTCCTAGGAAACGTAATTTTTTTGAGAAGGTTTATTCCAAACTTGGATGAAATCATAAAGTATATCACAAATATGCCCAAGAAAGGAAATGAAATAAAATGGAATCTTGAATCTAGGAAGTATTTTGAAAATATTAAACTGGAACTGACCAAAGCTCCAGTGTTGGCCAACCCAAATTTTGAAAATGATTTTATCTTGTTTTTTTTTCCTTCAGAATGCACCATTGCTGGTGTTTTGTTGCAAAAAGATGAACATAACTTTGAAAGTTCCATAGCCTATTATAGAAGGACATTGAGAGACTCCCCACTAATTTTGTAGGAAAATTCCCCTGTGGATAGGTGAATGTCCCCTTGGATATTAGACCCCTCTGACCAAGACAAAAAAATGCTAATGTTGAACACTGACATTCCTTTAAATGTAGCTAAACTAGTAAAGGGAAAAGAGGAAGAAAGAATGAGTATCTTTTTCTGAATTTTTTCCTTTCTTAGTCCAGGTTGAACTTGATATTCAAGTCCTTGAATGAATTCTGCAATTCAATAGACAACAAAGACAATGCATACTTCCTATTCTACCAAGACTAGTTTAAACTAGATCTATAAAAAAGAGACAAGACCATGCAAATGTACACAAACTTGAAGGAAACAGAGAAAGCATATATATTAATGAGAACATAAAAAGGTTCTTACAAAGTATAGATGCAGATGTAGTAGCCTCACCAAGTCCTCCTTGTCCAAACCCTTGCTGAAAACATCCACGATCATAGGTTTGATATCCTAAAGGTTTCTCCCAAGACCATAGGTTTGATACCTCAAATCTACACTACTCTCCATCTCCATGGAAAGACCTCATTATATAGGATTTGGAGGCTTAACCACCATGGAGAGGATCTCTCATCAGATCCACTAAAAAGGGATCTGAAAGATATTTAGGGAGAAAATATCTCTTAAGGATTTTAGGGAGGAAATATCTCTCAAGGATTTTAAGGAGGAAATATTTCAACCATCCATGAGNAGATGAAAAAATGTGCCATGTTCAAGGGAGAATAAAGATGCCATAAAGGATTCTCAAAACAATTGACCCACTTCCTTCAATTTCCCCCCCACCCAAATAGATGAGTACCTCTATTTTAATTTAACAAGTGCGAGGAGGGTAACACATTCTCGATATAACTCACCTTCATTAAATCCCTCTTCCTTTCTTTAACGAACTGGAAGAAGTAAGGGTTCATTCCCATATGGGCCCTTCAATGTGTAGTATAGTGAGTCCAGAGAAGGAAAAATCGGTGGTTTCTCATGTTTAGAGAGTCTGAAAAGAACTTAAAGGCGACTCCAGGGTTGTCCTTTTTCCTAATTTTAGTCTTGCGAGGCCAAAAAAGAGATAAAATACCACTCGAAAGGTGCCTTTCAAACCTTTTAACGAGTGTGAAAGGAAGCAAGATCACTCAACAATCTTTTCATGTTTAGAGAGTCCGAAAAGAACTTCAAGGAGACTCCAGGGAGTTCCTTTTTTTTATAACCTTTATGAGTCCAAAAAAGTGATAAAAGACTACTCGGTTACATTCTCATGTTTTTGCGAGCACAAGAAAGAACAAATACTAAGCTCGGTATTGGTTTCATTTTTACACAAGATTGAAACAAACTTAAAATATGCTTGTAAATTCCCAACGTAATTTCCAAAGGTTGGGATACCCATTGATGGTTGGTACTCTTTCCCCCAACTTGAAAATATAGTGTCTTAAATCTAGAATGATAATCAAAGGTTGGAGACATGCTCCCCCAAGCTTCAATTCATTCATCGACTTTGAGGTTGTCACCAATTTCTGTACTAGATGGAGAAAAAGGATAAGGGTGGATGAAATAAAGGTTAGAATATGAGACCTAATGAAAGACTCGACTCAACATCTACAATATCTAGATAAAGACTCGACTCGATATATACGAGATCTAGCGAAAGACTCGACTTGACAGGAGAGGTGACTATATCATTTTTTAACGAGCTTGACACAGGAAAAGAACTATGCTCAAGGCTCTAGGTTCAATCCACAGATTCTTGTTTCATTTTTTAACGAGCTTGCTACAGAGAGGAAAAATATGCTCAATACCTCTGTTTCATTTTTTAATGAGCTTACCACAGAGAAGTGAAACTATGCTCAAAGCTCCGAGTTCAATCCCCATATTTTTGTTTCATTTTTTAATGAGCTTGTCACAGAGAGGAAAACTATGCTCGAGGTTTATGTTTCATTTTTTAATGAGATTTCTATAGAGAGGAAAACTATGCTCAAGACATTTGTTTCATTTTTTAACGAGCTTTCCATAGAGAAGCGAAACTATGCTCAAAGCTTCGGGTTCAATCCCAGGATTTTTGTTTCATTTTTTAATGAGCTTGTCATAGAGAGGAAAACTATGCTCGAGACCTCTATTTAATTTTTTAACGAGCTTTCCATAGAGAATCTAAGTTGTGCTCGTAACCTATGTTTCATTTTTTAACGATCTTGCCACAAAGAATCAAAACTATGCTAATAGTTTTTGTTTCATTTTTTAATGAGCTTGCCACAGAGAAGTGAAACTATGTTCATAGATTCTCCTTGATCATGGATTCCAAGAGGACAATTCTATGGAAGGAATACATTTTAAGGGACAATCATCATCCATGGATTCCAAGAGATCATTATTAAATGGAAGAAAAACACTATGGAAGGAATACATGTCGACAAGCTCGGTAAGGGTAGGGAGATCTAGCTCTAATAGCCCTATCGAAGAGATGACCATGTCAAATAATGGATCTAAGATAGGATAAAGGAGATATTCCCTCTTGTGCAGGGTTGAATGCATGGGGCAGTTCGATACATAATTGACCTGCAGTGGGGCGAACATCGCTGGCATGTAAGGACCGTTCAGGGAAGGCAGATGGTTGACCATCAGATGAGTGTCAATTTCTATTGTAGGAAAATTCCCCTGCGGATAGGTGAATGTCCTCTTGGATGTTAGACCCCTATGACCAAGACAGAAAAATGATAACATTGAACAACGACATTTCTTTAAGTGTAGCTAAAATAGTAAAGGGAAAAGAGGAAGAAAGCATGAGTACCTTTTTCTAAAGTTTTTCCTTTCTTAGTCCAGGTTGAACTTGATCTTCAAGTCCTCAAATGAATTATGCAATTCAATAGAAAACAAAGACAATGCATACTTCCTATTCTACCAAGACTAGTTTAAACTAGATCTATCAAAAAGATACAAGACCATGCAAATGTACACAAACCTGAAGGAAGTAGGACAAGCATATATATTAATGAGAACATAACAAGGTGCTTACAAAGTGTAGGTGTTGATGTAGCATCCTCACCAAGTCCTCCTTGTCCAACCCCTTGCTCAAAAGATCCACGATCACAGGTTTGATATCCTAAATCTTTCTCCCAAGACCATAGGTTTGATACCTCAAATATCCACTACTCTCCATATTCATGGAAAGCCCTCATTATATAGGATTTGGAGGCTTAACCACCATGGAGATGATCTCTCATTAGATCCACTAAAAAGGGATCTGAAAGATATTTAGGGAGAAAATATCTATTAAGGATTTTAGGGAGGAAATATCTCTCAAGGATTTTAAGGAGGAAATATTTCAACCGCCCATGAGATCCTCCACCTTCCCTAAAAAATAGGAAACCAAATGTGAAGTGTATTCTCACACTTAATTAATTTATTTTTCATGAATATTAATAATAATTCATGTGCACTTGATTATCACACTTAATTAATTTATTTTTCATGAATATTAATAATAATTCATGTGTGCTTAGTATTTTGGCCTTCATGTAATATATCCCTCCTCCACATTGACTAGGGATTGTGACACAGGTTATTCCATTGTGTCAAGGTATATGAGACACTTATATGACACTTACGACACTTAGGGCGAGGTACCTAGGTGTGTGAATTTCATGTGTAACAAATAAGGTGTGACATCATGGAAAAACATGCATATGCCTTGGTGAAGGCCCTTAAATAATTTAAAACTTATATCTTGCATTACCATGTCATTTCTTATGTGCCTATAAATGATGTAAAAGATATTTTGACTCAGCCTGATCCTGAAGGGAGAATGGACAAATGGACAGGATTAATGTTGGAATATGACCTCGATATCAAACCTACAATGCTTATTAAAGGTCAAGAGCTTGCAAAGTTGATGGCGTAGTCCAATTGCGATGTCTTAGGAATAAATTTCATTGTTGACTTATCAACAAATTCAGAAGAGGAAACAGTTCCAAAGGTATCCCAAAAATTCCTTGATTATCCTTGGTATGTTGATATTATTTATGTATTAATAAATTTACAAACTCCTCTTGAGTTAAGAAAAACCAAAGCCATATTTTTGAAGTTGAAAGCAACAAAGTTTTTCATTTTGGACCATTCTCTATATTGGAAAGATCCTGGTGGGATCTTGCTAAATTGTTTTCTAGAGGAATAAGTGGAAAAAGTTATCAAACAGTTTCAAAAAGTTGACTATGGGGGGCATTGTTATTGGAAAACCACTGCGCACAAAATACCAAGGGCAGGGTTTTATTGGCCTAGTATTTTTTCTGATGTATACAAGGAAGTTTCCAGCTTCCATGAATGCCATATTTTTGATGGAAAAAAGAAAGCTGCAACCTTTAACTTTAAATCCTATCTCTATTGAAGCACCATTCATACAATGAGACCTTGATTTTATAGGAGAAGTTCATCCTCCATACTCATCTCAACATAGGTGGATACTGAAAGCCACAAACTGCTTCACCAAATGGATTGAATCAGTCCCCACAAGGAAAGCTATTGATACTGTTATCATTCAATATTTAGAAAGAAATATTTTTTCTAGATTTGGTTGTCCAGTCAAGATCATTATTGACAATGAAACAACATTCAAGTCCAAGAGAATGGAGAAATTTTTCCGTGACTATAATATAACTCTTGGCCATTCCATAACTTATTCCCCACGGGGTAATGGATTGGTTGAATCATCCAACAAAATCTTGACCAATATTATTAAGAATCTTTTGTGGGAAAACAAGAAAGCTTGACACAAAAATATCATCTATGGATTATGAGTTGATAGGATTACCACTAAGAGCTCTATTTCTACATTGCCTTTTCAGATTGTATATGGTACAAAAATAATTTTTACTACCTCATTAGGATCACCAATGATGAGACTGCTACAAGAACAGGTAGATGAACCAAATGATTCTCAAAGGATAATAAACTAATTAATCCATGTGAAACAAATGAGAGAACAAGTCTTTAACAACTCACAACTACACCAAGATAAAATGAAAAGATCTTTTGACATGCATACTAAGGAAGATGATTTCAATGTGGATGATTTGGTACTGAAGTGGGACACAAGGAATGAAGACAGAGGGAAACATGGGAAGTTTGATCATCTTTGGATGGGGCCATTCAAGATTGTTGAATACCATGGGAACAATTCCTATTTGCTGCAAGAGCTTAATGGAGATCTCATTGGTGGAGGACCTATGAATGATAGGTTTCCCAAACACTATCTTGTTTAAAAAAATTTCAATCTCTTCATGTCATTGTAAATAACCATTTTATTTTCAGATGAAGCATTTCAACTAAAATAATCAACATAAAATTGAAGCCCGAAGTGAATACCCTAAGTTTAAGTTGAGTTTAGTCATAGTTGTGTCAAGAGAGTCTCGTAAATGAGTTTGTTTTGTCAGTTTAGAGTCTTTGAGTCAAATAAAGCCCAATGGTTAGGCACTTGTTCTACTATTATTTTCTACCTCACTGGGAGGATAGCATCCCCATTCAAGCCAAATGTTAGCACCATGATTTTTGTAGTTAAGAGTTAGAGGTTTGTCCAAAAAAATTTCAGAGTCGTGCTTTGATCTTGGAAAAAATCAAGACTTTCCTAGATGAGTCATAGTTATTATGTCAAAGTTTATCAAGTCAGTGACCAAATAAAGAATGATTTTAAATTGTCAAGTAAAGGTTTTGGCCATAAGTTGGTTAAAGGGGTGTAAGGTTCCCGATGTTTAAATTGTAAAGGTATACTTTCCTAAGGATCGAGTCATGTCGAAAAATGGAAATTATGTACCAAGGTCAAATCAACTAGTTAGGATGAATGTCATGTCAAAATATAATATGGGTCATCATTACTTAATCATGAATTCAGAAAAGTGAGTAATAATGGCTCATTTTTACCATTGCACACTTCAAAGGAGTACCTGCTACACAAGTTCATTGTACAAATCTTTAACTTTCCTTAAAACATCATGTCGCTATGGATTTTCTGTCCCGTTTCATAATTTCATTCCTTATCCATTCAAGCATAAATATTGGTCACCCTTAATGTTTATCTATAATGTTCAAGACTTGTGCGTCATTCATATATTTTATAGTAAGCTCTAAATCCCTTTCCTAAGTAAACACTGTGTGCTCCCAGTTGCTACATAAATTTGCTACTCTGTTTTTGCTGTGCATCCTTCATTGCTTTAAATCATTGCTCAAGAGCTTTCCTTGGAGCCCATTGCAAACTAGCTTCTGGAACAAGTTTGTTTTTCACATAGTCAACCTTCTTTCTTCTGAGATAAATTATTATTACTTACTCTTGCGCCAAGTTTTACGCTGTTGTCTCTATTGTGTCGAAGTTTTTCGTTGTTGTTTCTACTCTGCCAAATTTTTTAGTTGTTGTTTCTACTATGCCGAAGTTCTCCACTGCGCTGAAGTTTTCTGTTGTTGTTTCTACTATGACAAAGTTTTCCATTGCACCTAAGTTTTATTTTTTTGTTTCTACTGTGTTGAGTTTCCCACTGCACTAAATTTTATGCCGTTGATTTGTCTCATGTGCCAAGTTTTTCGTTGTTGTTTCTACTGCGCTGAAGTTTTCTATTGCGTCAAGTTTTCCGCTGCACTGAATTTTGTGTCATTGATTTGTTTGATGCACAAAGTTTCATGACGTTGCTACCTTTTCCTGCACACCGTGCAAAACTTACTATTCTCATTCGTCACGCAGAGGGGCTATTACAATCTATTGTCGCACACCTAAAATTGACATATATCAGCATCATGACAACTCTTCAAAGAAAAAGAAAGAATGCAAGAAGCAGGAAAGTCGTCAGTTTTAAACCACAATATTTAAGGTTAGTAAATGCATATCTGATGATGAGAGTGTCCTTTGAGCAAGCCAGATGCATAAGATTTTGTGAAAAGGTTCAAGTATATAATGCGTAGCTAAATAAGAAGTTCTACCTTAAATTTATTGGTGTTAGTACAACTATTGTAGGGATCACTTTTCAAGTATCAATGGAAACCATATCATCTGCGACGGAGATCCCTATGTAGGTAGAATACTAGTTTAAAGGTATTTCATTAGATAATTCATGTTATATTGATTTCATAAAGCATGAATATAGAAAAAGGAAAATTGGAGCCATAATTACCAGCGAGTATATTCTAGAACCTTTTGAGAAACTTATGAATATAATCCAGAAGTACTTCACCCAAGAGGGAAGATTTGACAAGGTGCGTTAATACCACATCATGATTATGATGCATTTCACAAGGAGAAGTCCTTTAAACTTACCTTTTTTCCTATGTAGAAGCCTGGGAAAGATGGCAGACAGTGTTCAGTCCAAAGATGACCATCCAGAAAACAACTTATTCCATTTTCCCTTGATTAAGATGTTGGTGGTTGAGGAGCTCAGAAATTTAAACAGGGACTAGAATTCCTTCCTGATTTCAACAAACATTCCCAGAGACCCCAAAGGAGATATTCCCTTGTCCGTTGAGAAATAAACACTTCATAGTTCAGATGTAATAAGAGGAGGTGTTGTTGAAGGGAGAAAAGGAAAATAAATTTAGGATTCATCAATCAGTGATCCACCATCCAATAAAATAAGCAAACTAAGATTCACTGATGAAACTGAGGAGATTCAAGCTCCTAGTAAACCATGCAACAGGTCCTCTGCCAAAATATTTTCCATACCCACAATTCAGCCATAGTTTGTTGAATGTGCAACCTAGGAGATTGATGAAAATCAACTGGAACTAGGTGAAGAATATATAGATATCAAGGAGGTGAAACAAATTTTTAAAAAATTTCAACATGTTATAGCCCAACTCTATCAGGAAAACAAATAATTGAGGAGGAAGCTAGCAGAAAGAATTTTTGAAACACAAGCATCATAGAGTAAAGAAGGTCAGAGATATCCTACCTCACCAATAGAAGGAGAAAATAATATAAAGTGGATGAAAAAGCAACTGAGAGAAGCTCAAAATGAGATCATTAACCTCAACGAGGAAAACATAATATTAGAGGAAGGGACCATGGAAAATTTCAAGAAATGCATACCATTTATTGCCGATGCATGTGAAACTCTCTCTGCTGCTCAATAAAAATTGAAAAGGAATGCAACTTTGTTGAGACAGGTGAGGAGTTTAAAGAGACAAAATTTGTCATTAAGAAGGGAAAACAAGGCCTTACAACTGCAAGCGATTTTGGACAAGGAATCTACAAACAAACTGAGTGATCCTATCCTTTTCTACCAACTAGATTCGCACGTGCAACCTTAGCATGAATATCCATCATGCAAAATCACTGCACAGATTTCGTAGCCAACATTTGTGCAACCAAAAATAGAATTTACTGCACAATGGTGACAATATTGTCCAACGATACACATGATGATTCATCACAACCATATGGTTGAAATTTTATTAGGAATTTATGATTGTAAATAACATTTTGGATAATTTATTAGTTTTGAAATCGACTTTCCTATTTTTGATAAATTTTGTAGAGGTTGTTGTTCTCTTTTAAAACAACCAGATCCATAACTCTAGGAGATATTAGTTTGACTCCTAGCAACTAATTCTAGCTTTAGTTTTCTATATATATGGATTATTTTTTGATGTAAAAAGGGCACAGGAAGAAGTATAGACATTTTGATCCCTAATGTAATTTATAAATATAAAGAAATACAAATGCAGAAGTCTTGAATTCCTTAAGAAAAATATTATAATGGTGGTGATATGAAGCTTGTACTTTTCTTTGTATGTATTCTTTATGTACTTATTTTCATTTTCAATTTTCTTCTCTTTAAACTAGTGAATTGAAAGTTCACAATTCTTGTAATGGTGCTTTAGATTTAAGTAATTTAAATTATGTCTCTCTTCTCAACTAAGGTCAAAATTCGTCCATTGTGGTGCTCTAATTCTATTGTAGGTTTCTTTTCTTATTTTACCTACATAATCAAACTAAAAATTGAAGTTCATCAACTTATTTAGCCTTGGTTCCTTTGAGGATTTCTATATACCAAGCATTGTTTTCTTTGTTTTCATAGGTTGAATCCATAACCCTAGAAGCACTAGCTTTTGTCAGCAGACCTTGAAAAATTATATTAAAATTCTAAATCTAGCCATCATTTTAAAACAACCTGTCTATTGTTGGAGTTACTTCACACACGCCTAGGATTTATTTTTCCTAAGGTTTTCCCTTGTTTATTATTCATAATTATTCATTACCATGTTTCCTATATTTTAGGGGAGAATATTATCTTTCAGTTGACACTTCAGTTTGACTAGTTGAGTTGAGTGCAGATGTTGCATTGGTTTTGTCACCATGCAACATTGGGATCATCACTAGATAATGCACACTTTCCTTGGGATCATCACTATACTAGCACATTACTCTTGATTCCTTGAGTTAACTCCTCACTACTCTCTGCTCAATTAGTTAATTGAAGACTAGTTGACTAGTTAACTCAACTAGATGGCAGTTCACTCCTGTAACTGCTTGAGAGACTAGACTAGGTGGAGGTTCACTCCCTTAACTATTGGTGTTTGTCCAGATCCCTCTATACCACCACTATGGTGCATTGGTTCTCCTCTAGTGCGCACTCATTGAGTTATACAGAGTATATAATGTGTAAATTATTCATTATTCACAATAGTTAATGAGAATTATTTCATTCTTTCTCTCCTTCTTCTTCTTTCTCCTATTCTCTATGAAAATGTGTGTACTTTTGTTTATATAGATCTGTTATGTGAAGGTTCAACACATTTACATGGTATCAGAGCCAATGGACTACTAAGAAAAATCTACACCAAAAGTTTTTGCAGGTACCAAATATTGAAGAAAACAGAAAGATGGAATTCCCAAAAGAATGCATTCTTACACCTTACAACTATTTTGCATGGAAGGAAAAAATAGACATACATATATGAAACATAGGGTTGTACAGGTTAACCATGAATACAGATACATAACCAACATCATCCATAGAAAAATCCAAGTACTTAAATCACATGGATGAGGCACTCAGAACAATTTGCAGTATTATTTCTCCCGATCTCCTTTTTCATATATCTTCCTGTAAGAATCCCAATGAAGCCTGGACCACCTTAGAAGGTTTCTTTGGTAAATAGGATGAGATGAGGGGACACATGATGGAGGTGTATATGCTCACATTGGATCCAAAAAGCTTCGACAATATCCAAGTTTTCTTTACAAAATTCAAGGATTTACTGTCGCAACTCAAAGCTTGTGGGTTTGAAAAATCGAAGGAGGAGAAACAAATGGTTCTCACCATTCTCTTCAAGCTTGGTCCATAATTCTCTGTATTCATATCCACATTCCGTTCTTTCAAATTCACCTCTAGATCCAAATGGAAGATGCCTTCTCTTGAGGACTTTATTGAATCCCTGACACAAGACCAAACCAAGCTCATCAACATGGGAACAATCAAAGGCCCAAGGGTGCATGCACTCATTGTGCATGATGGAAGCCAAAAATATCATAAATATAAATATAAATATAAATGGAAATCTCATACACATCCGAAGAAGGAAGGGTACACAAAACCCTTCACCGATGCCTCTGGACCCAAAGGGGAGAAATGCACATACTGTTGGGTATGTGTTATATTCTTTGCACGAGTAGTAAATTCTGAGCGTCTACGTCAGGTGTGCAGGTGGGTTATATGGGGGGTGTAGGGGGGCAGATCCCCCCGCGCGGGGGTTCAAGGGCAGCGCCCTCAAATTTTTTTTTCGCACCGGGACGACATATTTCCGGGACCACATGATATTTAGGTGGTTTTTCGACACATGGTTTTTTGCCTATGGTTTTCTATTTCCGGTTAAGGAATTAGGGTTTTGGACTAATCCAGGTCATTGGGTTAGGGTTTTGGATGGCGCTGGCTACTATATGTATATTGTATTGTAAACAATGTAACACAATGTATGAATATAATATATGCTAGTTTTCTCGGTTTGGGTTTCCAGGTGAAAAATCTTTGTGTAATGTTTTTATTTGCCATTGTATCTTTTCTGTTCTTTTCTGAATATTAGTTTGTAGTAGATATTGTACAAGGTTAGAATTTACATTTGGTATCATAGATTTATTGGCTTTAGGGGGACGCCTTTGTCGTCAAGTGTTTGGCTCGGGATTGTGATAAGCCTTGTTACAGTGGGAGATCTATGGTATTGTTTTTCAGGTGAAAAGAAATGGAAAGAAATTCAAAGATGGAGATTGAGAAGTTTAATGGGAAAAGATTTGAGCTGTGGAAGCTCAAGATGGAAGATATTTTGGTGGAAAGAGATCAGTGGATCGCATTAGATCTAGGTACTGCACCTACATGAACTTCTGCATATGATTGGAAAAAGAAAAATCGGAAGGCAAAGAGCACAATTCGACTGTGTCTCTCCGATTCAGTATTACTGAATGTGTCAGAGGAAGATACAACCAAGGATTTATGGGAAAAGTTGGGGAAGTTGTATCAGTCTAAGTCCCTGGTAAATAAACTATTCCTGAGAAAGAAGCTATATAACTTGAGGATGAGAGATGGAGACTTGGTGGCNATTCAGTTAGTATCTATTGATATTAAAATTTCAGATGAAGATAAATGTATCAGTTTGTTGTGTTCTTTACCAGACTCGTGGGATAGTTTGGTTGTGGCCATAGGTAGTAATACAACTTCTTTGAAGTTTGAAGAAGTGGTCTCGTCCTTGTTGTCGGAGGAGATGGGATGAAAGAATATGGAAGGACATAGCACAGACGCATTATTTGCAAGAGGACGTTCCCAGGAAAGAAATAAATCTAATTTCTCAAGTGGGAGATCTAAGTCTAAGGGTAGATATAAATCTCCTGAAAATTTTGGAAGGGTATGTTGGAGGTGTGGAAAAGAAGGGAACTACAAGAAGCAGTGTAGATCCAAAGTTGAGAAAAAGAAGGGATTTGAAGAATCTTCTTCTACAGAAGAAAATACCTCCAAGGAAGAAGGAGGGGATGTGTACTTGGCCTCTTCAAGAACACA
>JASDQU010372622.1:9099-21990 GCA_032191745.1 Picea mariana
CTCATTCACAAGAATAATATTATAATTAGTCTCTCAAGTCTTTTTTATAATAAACAGGAGTTTCAAAAACCCTAAACATTCAAAAACATAACCCTAGGAGATGAAGCACCAAAAGTCATGTGGGCCCCGTTTGGGTAAGTCAATACATCAACTTCTCGGGGTCGTAACTTTTGCATATGATCTCTATTTTAGGCGTATGATAGCCCATTGGAAAGATCTATCTGAGGACTACAACAATTGCTCAAAATTTAATGATGAAATTTTACATACCCAAAAAAACATCGTTTAGGGCCTCAAAACGGCTATGAAAGTTCAGGACCCGAAAAACTGCTAAAAATAGTAAATTATCACAATTGCTAGAAAGTTGTTTTGAGCCAGCTGGAAAAGGTGGATGGACACTGATATCCACCTAGATCATTGTTACAAGTGGCAAATCAGGAATTTGGCCATTGGCAGCCCCTAAAAATCAGGGATTTGGAAAGCTGCGAAATTTTCCCAAAGGGAAAAAGACCTAGGCACAAATGTTTGGATATATAGCATATGGGAGGAGGCAGGACACTTTCTAGTATGCTGGGGAAAAGGAATTATCTCTTGTTGTTATGAACACTACTTGCATAGTGTGAGGCAAGGAGAAACTACTGAAACTAAAGGACTATTGTTGAGGAGTTGTTCTGAGTTCGCCCTCATGGATTCATGGTCAGGCTAGGGGGTGAACAGGACAAGTGATTTGGATGCCCTGTTCTAAGGTTGGGAGGAACTTGGTTGTTCCATTTGTTGTTCGGAAAATTGTTGAGATATGTCTATCTACTCCTTCTCATGGTCAAATGTTATTTGAATTATTGATTGATAGAATGCATCTGTTTAAATCTGAATGAATTGTTTTGTTTTGTAAAGGTCTGTTGAAATGGATTGAACTATAGGATAGACCCTTACAAGTTAATTGTAGGCGTTGAACAAAAAATTTATATGTATCTTGGTTGGGTATAGAATTTAATTATGGAAATATTAGAAGATATGTCTGTGATAAATGGAATATCATTCCAACCCTGTGCTAGGAATTCCTACCAATACGTAATACATATGCATCTGGATATCCAGCTTTATAAATAAACTATAGACTATAAAATGTCGAAGGAACTTTGAAAGTAAATTTGGAATTTAAACAGTATAGATATGTACAGATATATCGTTGTAATTCATTTTCTTTAATTCTTAACGAACTGTCTAGTGATTTATTAATGCTGGAATGAAGTAAGATAGTATAATTCCCACAGTCTTACTATATCTCACTAGTAAGAGGATTCTGGGAATAAACTTGAGAACTTAGAATTAAGCATATATATTTTATTATAGACTAAATACACGGGTAGAATTGAAGGGCTATGACCATTAGACTATATTGATGTCATTCTAGACTGGAGTTTACTACATACAATAGGAAGTATTATGGGTACAATTTTACAGAGATGCATCTATGATTATATATGTAGAGTTGGATACACTAAAAGACTCAGACTCTTTTTAATTATCTATTGTACAAATACCATCAGTTACCAGTAATGTCAATGAAAATCAATAGTTCGGACAGTTACCAAACGAAGTTATGAAGTGAAACAAATAGTTCAGACAGTCACAAAACGAAGTTCTGAACTGAAACAAATAGTTTTGAGTAGCCACAAATGAGGTTCTGGAATGAAAACGAATGGTTCAGACTGTCACAAATGAAATTCTGGAATAAAACAATATAGTGGTAAACTAAATGAAGTGAAGAGTATACACCCTAGAACCATTTAATTCGATGTGCATAGACCTACTGTAGTAAAAATCGAAAAGTAAAGCTACAGGGTTAAATACGGAATCAATCGAATTTCTCCATAAGATCCAAAGTAAACCCGGAAAGAATCAAGACAGAATTATTGTTCACATTGCTATTCATTCCAGAAATATTTATAGAACAGATCTATTATTCAAAAAGGGGACTGCTCGTATTTCCATCTAAACCAACTATACAATTTGAATAATGATACAACCATGTTCAGTATATCTCATTCATTTAGTTATACAATAACAAGGTTTTGATCTTTATGCCCTTCCATTAAAAGTAAAGATACAGAGTTAAAGAATCGACTAACGTTATAAATAAACAAATTCCACCCACAATGATAGCGTTCTAGAGTTAGAATCGTATCAATCCTTAGAAACCTAGGGCACTCCTTAAGACTGGCGAAATGAAACCCGAATACCTTTTGTGCATATGGCAGGGGCCTGTATCCAGAATTTTTGCATGGTCAAAATTCCAGCAAGAAAATACAAATCATTATTAATATTATTCAATAGAAGTAAGACAAGCATAACTTTCAATGGAACGATTAATGGCAGGAAGGGTTTATACAGAGTTGCACTTAACTTGCGACTGAGAGACCCTGGTGTCTTTTCCCTGTCGCGTTTTGGTTGAGCAGATGTCCCAGGCCGAAGGGGAAGGTGGTCCAAGGACTTCCTGATGGGTACCCTCGCAACAACAGGGTCCCATCATTAGAATTGGTTACCAAATCGATTAAGTCAAACTCTTCAGGAAAAAAAATAAACAAAAAATATTAACATTGAAATCCAAACTGCATGGGTTCGCGCAATGTGAGGAGGCTGAATACATTGCTGAAACAGTAACCACTGAATTAAAATCTATATGCCAATGACGTCGTCAAAATCTAACTTGAACCAACTCTCTGTGTTGGAGAGGATATTTTAATCGAAGTATAAATACAGAGTTAACATTATTGCCAAATTTACCAAGCGTCGAATGGTGGTTACCACCCACAGACAACGATAATAACAACAGGAAACACCTAAACCCACGAATTTATTATTGACTCAAATATTTGTATGTTGTAGGACATTATGTTCAGAATACAGAATCCTCATATTTCATTATGTACCGAATGGAAATACAGTAATCTTTAAAAAGGACATTATGATCGTAAGAACCAGCTAAGGGTCTGATACAACCTACAGAAGGGTGGGTTCCCAATTAAAAATGCAATATAACATGCATTACATAGTGCGGGATTTCAACTCCTAGACTAGCAGAGGCTCAACACCGGACAACAGTGCATAACAATAGAGGAATCGTAAAAAATGTAGGGGATAACGAAACCCTAAAAATAAAATACATACGAAACAATGTCTGTACAAATTAGTTGGAAATAGAAACAAGAAGACGGGATGTCGAGCCTTTCAGGAAATTTGAGGATAAACAACTAAGAGATCTACTTATCCCGGACTAGAAATAACCCAAGGAACTAAGGAACAAAATAATGATAACGGGGAAAAACCCTTCACTGAAAGTCGTAAAAAGAGTTTGCAATACAGAGTATTATTTCCACTGTAATGAAAATCCCAAAGGTTTCATCCAACCAACAGAACATGGGAAGTATGATGACTTACCAGGGCAGTCGGGTAAACTTGCATGCTTCCACCGAGAAGGAATCCTCCAGGTCGCCGACCTCCCTCGCTACGAAGGAAACACATAGCTAATTCAGAAAACTTCCCAAATGACAATAGAAACTCCCCTATCCTTGAAGAACCCCTACTTCGCAGAGTAAATGATGATGGTACGAAGGCTGGATATGGCCATGTGATGGGGCAGAGATGACACAATCATATTGGATGAGGGGATAAGTGCTAACCCTCGAGCTTCGCACTCACATGGTCTCCATTAATGGTTGATTTAGAGGTTTAATTCACGTCTTACAAACCTTCCTTTCACATTAAGAGGTGCGAAGTAAAGGACAATCCCTCCATGATACAACAAACAGGACCATCAAACTCTAACTAATTATCATTCAGTTTAGACATCGTCCAGTTAAGACAGGGTTAAACGAATTGTTAGGGTTACACTTATATCAAACCTTCATGCTAATATTAACCGAGAGATCAATACACGACTAGTAATCACAAGTGAATCATTAGAGGTATTTGGTCATGTGAAGTAATGTCAAACACCTTATGTTAAACCGAAATATTTCCACTAAGAATGTCTACTCCTGACCACATTATATTGTACATGGTATATGAGTTTTATTTCGAAAGTCAAACGAGATTTTTACTTGCCTGCAAGCGTAGGAGCTCATACTTATGAAAGAGTATAGGACCATGAGTCCTAAGTCCAATGTAATATATATATATGTGTGTGTGTGTGTGTGTGTGTGTCTAAGTATTAGAATAGCTTTAGGAATGAAGGGTTTAAAGAGATGGATGTTATAATGTAGAGATTATTTGTATAGGAGTTTTGTGCAGGAAGAGTTAAGTTAGAGTAGAAATGTTTGTGATGTGATTGTTCATCATTCGATAGCCAGAACATAAGAATATCGCAGAGATTAACAATTAACAATGATGATAAATACCTACTTCTATTAACTACAAGTCTCCTAGAACAAATTGAAGATTAATGTTCCTCAGAAAAAAAATAAAAATAAAATAAAATTATGTTGGTAAATTTGGGGTACATTACATATGGTATCAGAGCAAAGGTTACAACACTTGGACCTTGAGCAGGGCCAAATTAATTACTTAGCATATATTTTCCTGTTTGTGTAAAACTATCAAAACAATTACTATTACAAACAGAAAACACTTTATTCTGTTGTAATCATGGCAGCCCAGGATGAAGCAGAAATCAGACTCGAAGAGAATCCTGAACAAAGGCCTCCTGAAGATCAGAGGCAGAACAGTGATGGAAGTTCACCTACAAAAATTCTGGAAACTATGAGAAATCTCATTGTTGAGCTGCAAGTTTTCAAAGCAGACAATGAGAAACTGAAAAAGGCACAGTGGGAACAACAAGAAATAAATGAAGTCTTGCTACGAAGTATAGTGACAAAGAAAATACCAAAGGACGATAACCAGGAAGAAGAGGTTAGTAAAATGGCCTCCAATAATTCTAGTCCTGAAGCAGAAAAAGGGGATGACTCGTCTGAAGGTACACCTTCAGCTAAAGATAAAACAAAAACAGGAAGAAAAATAAAATAAATAGATCACCTTGAAGGAGAGTTTAAGAAAATCAAACCATCTACCTTTGATGGGGAATCCAAAACGGGGGAGGAAGCATAAGCATGGTTATTAGACATCAAGAAGTATTTCCAGATATACAACTATTCCAGTAATATGAAGGTCAGAAAGGCCATCTATAATCTGAAAGGGAAGGCTAGCATATGGTGGCAAGACCTGAAGTTGGCCAAGGGCATAAAGGAAAAACAGATGGAATGGTCGGATTTTAAGAAATACTTTAAGAAACAGTACCTATCTGAAAGTTACTATGAAAGAAAAGCCAAAGAATCTTATGAGCTATGACTCGGTCAAATGGATATGGAAGATCTGATAAACAAATTCCTGGAATTACTAAGGTTTGTGCCTTATATCCGGGAGGATAAAGTAAAAATCTAGCAATTCCTAAGTTGTTTACCACAGTCCTATAAGGATAGAATCGAATTTGATAATCCCAAGTCCTTGAGTGAAGTATTCAGGAGATCCCGTGTTACGACCAATACAAACAGCGGTCAGAATTTCCCAAGGCTTGGAAAGACAGGAAACAAGATTGAAAGAACCAGCGGAAGAAGGGATATCAGCCAGCTCCTTTTCGGAACGCAGCAAAAAAATTTCCCCGAAAATATTTTCACTCCAATAATCAAAACACCCAAGGAGGTGGTAAACTAGTAAATCTGGGAACAAAGAAGTTTGGGGACAGCCCCCGTGAACCGTTAAAATGTTGGGAATGTGGAGAACCTCACTTAAGGAGGAACTGTCCATGTTTGACTTTAGCAGCCAGAACTACGGTTCACAACCTACAGGAAGCCTCTACAGTGGGAGATGTGGGCAGAAGCTTACATCAAATAAATGCGGTCGTGGATGGCCGACAAGCTGACCACCAGTCCTCTGTGGTGGATAAAATTAATAACAAAATTAAAAATTCAACTGCAAGAATTATTGGACAAAGAATATATCAGACCAAGTGTTTCACCATGGGGAGCACATGTCCTCTGTGTTAAAAAGAAAGACGAAACTCTGAGATTATGCATCGATTACAGACAATTAAACAAAATGACTGTTAAGAACAAGTACCCCTTACCTAGGATAAATGATATGTTCAATCAAGTAGGTAGGGCAAAGATTTTTTCTAAATTGGATTTACGATCTGGTTATCACCAGGTTAGGATAAAAGATGAGGACATAAGTAAACAACATTATGAACAAGATATGGACGTTACGAATTTGTTGTTATACCGTTTGGACTCACTAATGCGCCAACCACATTCATGTGTTTAATGAACATTAGTTTCAGTCAGTACTTGGACAAGTTTTTTTTGGTATTTATTGATGATATACTAGTGTATTATAAAACAAAAGAAGAACACGAAGAGCACCTAAGGATAGTTCTACAAACTTTGAGAAAACACAAACTATATGCCAAATTCGATAAATGCGACTTTTATAGGAAGAAAATACAATACCTAGGACATGTAATATCTGAGGAAGGTATTGTAGTCGATCCTGAGAAAATAAGAGCCATCATGGAATGGTTGATTCCTAAGGATGTAGCGGACATCCGATCATTCATGGGAATCACCAGATATTACTGCAGATTCATAGAGGGATTTTCCAAGATTGCATACGCTATCACGTCGTTACAAAAGAAAGGAACCAAGTTTAACTGGTCACAGAAATGTCAAGACAGTTTTAATAAGTTAAAATAATTGTTAATGACCACACTCATTTTAAAAGTAGCAGATCCAGACAAATACTTCACCGTCTATGTAGATGTAAGTAAAGAAGGACTAGGTGGTGTCCTAACTCAAGAGGGGCACGTTATTTGTTATGAGTCCCGAAAACTAAAAGAGCACGAATGAAATTACCTCACTCATGACTTAGAGTTGGCAGTTGTAATACACGTATTAAAGATGTGTAAGAACTACATAATGGGCAGAAAATTAATGTTATTGACGGATAACAGTGGTGTGAAATTTTTGTTTAGTCAACCTGACCTTAATGCAAGGCAAGCAAGATGGTTGGCCTTCTTGAGCGAATTTGACTTTAAGGTAAGACATATCAAGGGTAAGGAAAACAAGGTGGTTGATGCCTTAAGCCGAAGAGTTCATGGGTTGTTTTAAATAAACATTAGCAAGGCAGAAAGCGATCTTGAGCAGAGGATAAAGGATGTAGGTAATAACGACGAAAATTACATTAGAACAGTGGCAGAATTATGGGATAATGCAAAAAATTCAGACAAAATAGTTCTGATTTTGGATAGAAAGGGTCTACTACGATTCCAAAACAGAATATAGATACCAAATTCGGCGGAATTAAAGTTAACGATTTTGGACGAAGTACACAAGAAACCATATTCTGGTCACCCGGGATACCAGAAGACGGTAACAACACTAAGGAAATTATTTTATTGGCCTAATATGAAGGGTGAAACAACAGAATACTTAGCTAAGTGTCAATATTTTCAGCAGGTAAAAGTTGAACACCAACATCTAGCCGACCTGTTGCAGCCCTTACCTATGCCGGAATGGAAATGGGAGACTATATCACTGGACTTTATTATAGGTTTGCCTAGAACTAAAAAACAAAATGATTCAATTATGGTGGTAATCGATAAACTTAGTAAGTCTGCACACTTTATTCCTATAAAGTCTACTTTTAAGGCCATTAACATTGTTGAAATATTCATGAAAGAAATTTTTAGACTGCATGGTATTCCTAAAATGGTGATTTCGGATAGAGACGTAAAATTTAAATCTGCTTTTTGGAAAGAATTGTTTGCAGGGTTAAATACTAACTTGAATTTCAGCACAAGTTATCATCCACAAATGGATGGACAGACTGAACGAACAAACCAAATTGTAGAAGATATGCTACGCATGTACGTAAGAATAAAACCAAGAAAGTGGGAATATTACCTACACTTGGTGGAATTTGCATACAACAATGGGTACCAAACTTCGGCTAAGATGAGCCCTTTCGAAGTACTGTACGACAGAAAGTGTACGACGTCGATTAGCTGGGATAACCCAGTGGACAGACTCATGGTGGGACCAGAGATGCTCCAGGAAATGGAGAGCACGGTAAGAAAAGTACGACAGAACTTAAAGGAGGCTCAGGAGAAACAAAAAAGTTATGCGGACCTGAAAAGAAGACACCTGGAATTTCAAGTGGGAGACCACATCTATTTAAAAATCAAAGCCCGAAGAATTTCACTAAAGCTAGGGAACTATGCCAAGTTGTCACCCAGTTTTTATGGCCCTTTTGAGATCTTAGCTCGAATTGGACCTGTAGCATATCGGCTTGCACTTCCTGCCGATCTAAAAATACTTAATGTATTTCATGTTTCTTTGTTAAAGAATTATGTTCATGACCCTACTCATATGATCGATTGGCACTTGGTGCAGGTGGAACCAGAAGGTGAGTTTCAAGCGGAACCTCTGCGCATTCTGGACAGAAGAGAAATATCACTTCATAACAGAGTCGTCGCCCAGGTAAAAGTGCAATGGAAGCACTTTAGCCCTGAGGAGGCCACTTGGGAGTTGGAGGGAGATTTGCAGAAATATCATCCAACCCTGTTCCAAGAAAGGAACGAACACTGAGGACAGTGTTTTATTGAAGGGGGAAAGGATGTAACATCCCCAAAAATAAATTAATTTTAAATCCGAAATTTCTTAGGACATTATTTCCGTTTTTGGTAAATTCGAAATTGAAAAATTATTGCCATTTATGGAAATTTTGAATTTCAAATTTAGTTAATTGTAATTGATGATTATGACTATTGGGCAGAGTTCTGATTTGACCCAACTAACTATTTGACTAGGACACTTGTATGAAACAAAATATTTTATATTTATTGTTGATGGACAAATGGAACAACCAGGTTAAAATCAGCTGACCGTGACTCCATGAGTGGGGAAATTGTTGGAACTACCTCAGAGCTGATTGTTACAAGTGGTAAATCAGGAATTTGGCCATTGGCAGCCCCTGAAAATCAAGGATTTGGAAAGCTGCGAAAATTCCCCCAAAGGGGAAAAGACCTAGGCACAAATGTTTGGATATATAGCATATGGGAGGAGGCAGAACGTTGCCTAGTATGCTGGGGAAAATGAATTATCTCTTGCTATTATGAACACTACTTTTTGAGTGTGAGGCAAGGAGAAACTAATGAAACTGGAGGACTATTGTTGAGGAGGAGTTATGAGTTCGCCCTCATGGATTCATGGTCAGGCTAGGGGGTGAACATGAAAAGTGATTTGGCTGCCCTGTTCTAAGGTTGGGAGGAACTTGGTTGTTCCATTTGTTGTTCGGAAAATTGTTCAGATATGTCTATCTACTCCTTCTCATGGTCAAATGTTATTTGAATTATTGATTGATAGAATGCATCTGTTTAAATATGAATGAATTGTTCTGTTTTTTAAAGGTATGTTGAAATGGATTGAACTGTAGGATAAACCCTTACAGGTTAACCGTAAGCGTTGAACAAAAACTTCTATGTATCTTGGTTGGGTATAGATTTTAATTATGGAAATATTAGAAGATATGTCTATGACAAATGGAATATCATTCCAATCCTGTGCTGGGAATTCCTACCAATACGTAATACATATGCATCTGGATATCCAGCTTTGTAAATAAACTTTAGACTGTAAAACACCGAAGGAACTTTGAAAGTAAATATGGAATTTAAACAGTATAGATATGTACAGATATATCGCTGTAAGTCATTTTCTTTAATTCTTAACGAATCGTCTAGTGATTTATTACTGTTGGAATGAAGTAAAGATAGTATAATGCCCACAGTTTTATTGTATCTCACTAGTAAGAGGATTATGGGAATAAACTTGAGAACTTAGAATTAAGCATATATATTTTATTATAGACTAAATACATATGTAGAATTGAAGGGCTATGACGATTAGACTATATTGATGTCATTCTAGACTGGAGTTTACTACATACAATAGGAAGTACTATATGTACAATTTTACAGAGATTCATCTATGATTATATATGTAGAGATGGCTACACTAAAAGCCTTAGACTCTTTTTAATTATCTATTGTATAAATACCATCATTTACCAGTAATGTCAATGAAAACGAATAGTTCAGACAGTCACCAAACGAAGTTCTGAAGTGAAACAAATAGTTTAGACAGTCACAAAACAAAGTTCTGAAGTGAAACAAATAGTTTCAAGTAGCCACAAACGAAGTTCTGGAATGAAAACGAATGGTTCAGACTGTCACAAATGAAATTATGGAATAAAACGATACAGTGGTAAACTAAATGAAGTGAAGACTATACACCCTAGAACCATTTAATTCGATGCGCATAGACCTACTACAGTAAAAATCGAAAAGTAAAGCTACAGGATTAAATACAAAATCAATCGAATTTCTCCATAAGATCCAAAGTAAACCCGGAAAGAATCAAGACAGAATTATTGTTCACATTGCTATTCATTCCATAAATATTTATAGAACATATGTATTATTCAAAAAGGGGATTGTTCGTATTTCCATCTAAACCCACTATACAATTTGAATAATGATACATCCATGTTCAGTATATCCCATTCATTTAGTTATACAATAATAAGGTTTTGATCCTCATGCCCTTCCATTAAAAGTAAAGATACAGGGTTAAAGAATCGGCTAACGTTATAAATAAACAAATTCCACCCACGATGATAGCGTTCTAGAGTTAGAATCGTATCAATCCTTAGAAACCTAGGGCACTCCTTAAGACTAGCGAAATGAAACCCGAATACCTTTTGTGTGTATGGCAGGGGCCTGTATCCGAAATTTTTGCATGGTCGAAATTCCTGCAAGAAAATACAAATCATTATTAATATTATTCAACAGAAGTAAGACAAATGTAACTTTCAATAGAACGATTAATGACAGGAAGGGTTTATATAGAGTTTCACTTAACTTGCGACTGAGAGACCCTAGTGTCTTTTCCCTGTCGTGTTTTGGTTGAGAAGATGTCCCAGGCCGAAGGGGAAGGTGGTCCAAGGACTTCCTGATGGGTACCCTCGCAACAACAGGGTCCCATCATTAGAATTGGTTACCAAATCAATTAAGTCAAACTCTTCAGGAAAAGAAATAAACAAACAATATTCAAATTTAAATCCGAACTGCATGGGTTCATGCAGTGTGAGGAGGCTGAATACATTTCTCAAATGGTAACCATTGAATTAAAAGCTATATGCCAATGACGTCGTCAAAATCTAACTTTAACTACTTGTCTATGCTCGAGAGGATATTTTAATCGAAGTATAAATACAGAGTTAACATTCTTGCCAAATTTACTAGGCATCGAATGGTGGTTACCACCCATAGACAACGATAATAACAGAAGGAAACACCTAAACCCACGAATTTATTATTGACTCAAATATTTGTATGTTGTAGGGTATTATGTTCGGAATACAGAATCCACATATTTCATTATGTACCGAATGGAAATATAATAATCTTTAAAAAGGACATTACGATCATAAGAACCAGCTAAGGCTCTGATACAACCTACAAAAGGGTGGGTTCCCAATTAAAAACGCAATATAACATGCATTACACAGTGCAAATTTTCAACTCCTAGACTAGAAGAGGCTCAACACCAGATAACAGTGCATAACTATAGAGGAACCGTAAAGAATGTAGGGGATAACGAAACCCTAAAAATAAAATACATACGAAACAATGTGTGTACAAATTCATTGGAAATAGAAACAAGAAGACGAGATGTCGAGCCTTTCAGGAAATTTGAGGATAAACAACCGAGAGATATACTTATCCTGGACCGAAAATAACCCAGGGAACTAAGGAACAGAATAATGATAACGGGGAAAAACCCTTCATTGAAGGTCGTAAAAAGAGTTTGCAATATAGAGTATTATTTCTACTGTAATGAAAATCCCGAAGGTTTCATCCAACCAACAGAACATAGGAAGTATGATGACTTGCTAGGGCAGTCGGGTAGACTTGCATGCTTCCACTGGGAAGGAATCCTCCAGGTCGTCGACCTCCCTCGCTAAGAAAGAAACACAGAGCTAATTCAGAAAATTTCCCAAATGACAAAAGAAACTCCTCTATCCCTGATGAACCCCTACTTCATAGAGTAAATGATGATGGTACGAAGGCTGGCTTTGGCCATGTGATGGGCAGAGATGGCACAATCATATTGGATGAGGGGATAAGTGACAACCCTCGAGCTTCGCACTCNCCCCAAATGACAAAAGAAACTCCTCTATCCCTGATGAACCCCTACTTCATAGAGTAAATGATGATGGTACGAAGGCTGGCTTTGGCCATGTGATGGGCAGAGATGGCACAATCATATTGGATGAGGGGATAAGTGACAACCCTCGAGCTTCGCACTCACAGGGTCTCCATTAATGGTCGATTCAGAGGTTTAATTCACGTCCAACAAACCTTCCTTTCACATTAAGAGGTGCGAAGTAAAGGACAGTCCCTCCATGATACAACAAACAAGACCATCGAACTCTAATTAATTATCATTCAATTTAGACATCGTCCAGTTAAGACAGGGTTAAATGAATTGTTAGGATTACACTTGTATCAAACCTTCATACTAATATTAACCGAGAGATCAATACACGACCAGTAATCACAGGTGAATCGTTCGAGGTATTTGGTCATGTGAAGTAATGTCAAACACATTATGTTAAATCGAAACATTTCCACTAAGAATGTATACTCCCGACCACATTATATTGTACATGGTATATGAGTTTTATTTCGAAAGTCAAATGAGATTTGTCCTTGCGCGCAAGCGTAGGAGCTCATACTTACGAAAGAGTATAGGACCATGTGTCCTAAGTCCAATG